>JAYMTF010005148.1:0-12014 GCA_036897485.1 Pelargonium nanum | reverse complement strand
ATATGTATGTATGTATGTATGTATGTATGTATGCATGCTAGATATAAGCAAATTTTGCATAAGCTGGAATTCTCCTATAGATGATTGAGATGCTAAAAGGAAGTGCGGATGCAAATGAGATCAATTTGCTTGACCATTTCATCTATATTTTGTATTTTTTTTTCTTTCAAAATTAGTATTTCTTATATTTGTAGGTTTCAAATGAGTGTGCAATTAAATAATATTTTATGTTGTGATTAAATAGATTGATATACGAAATAAATTATTCAATCTCTATTTCGGTTGTAAAAAAACATATATATACATCATTCCAATTTTTTAATATCCAAACATGTTGCTTCATAAAACTCATTCAATTAGTTGTCACCTCTTTCTAGTCTAGTTTAGTTTTATCATCTTCTTCCAGCTTTGAAGTAAAGTTATCAAACAAAACTTTAGTTTGTTAATGTAATAATTGTCTTTGATGTAAGAAATTTGTTAGTCGTTTTCTATAATCATGATAAGTCAGCTCTCAAAACTCATGTTTCTTGCAATGACTACACGTGAAATAAAAGGTCGAGCTGAATTATTTCGAGTGTGCTCCTCAAAATACTTTGGGTTGATGTTAAAAAAAAGGCAATAATGAAAGTGATAGAGACACTAAAGGAGGAGTCCCACATAGAGAAGTGCCATGGCCTAGTGGTTCTCATGTTTTTAAGGTTACAAATAATTGAGGTTGTTAAAGGGGAATACAAAATAATTTTCATGTTAGTTACATATATACACAATACAATACACTGTACAAACCTCAAAAGGACTTGAAAGCAAATTGAGAGTCCCAAGTTGAGGATCTTGAAGCTTTTGAATTGAAATCGCCAAGAAGATTTCACCATATATGCATAGAGAGTGTGATGGCTCTACCAAGGCATTTTGATAAAAAAAATACAAGGGGTCCATTTTTTCTTGGCCGACAATACTTTCCAATGATAGCTTATAAATCAAAATTCATGATCTTGTGATTGTGATTTATAATTCAATTTTAAGATATATGGTTGATATTACTAAAGTCTTAGTCATATTGCTTTCAATTCAAATTTTTGTAGAAAACCATTAAGGGGATGGAAATTGACAACACAAATAATAATTTGGTTATAATATTGACAGGCGAAAATCTGTATTTCAAATATATGTTGAAAATATATTGCTTGATATTAAATCCACGTCTTTTCTCTTACACCATGTAAGTTGGAACTTTCTTTAAAAATAAAATAAAAAAGTAAGTTGGAACTCTTTCAAGCTTGTAAAAAAGTTTATGTCGGAAAAATTAGTATTTAGAGCCCAAGCGTGTTGACTGTCTTTAACTATCGGTTCGCTCAACGTGTTGTTGCAGATCATAAGAAGGAGATAAGACTCCTAAAGAGTCTAGTAGACGAGCTTCGAGATACTCTGGATGTCGAGTATGTGGAGTGCAATCTTCTCAAGGGTATATGTTATTTAGGGTCACCCAGAAGCTGTTTAGATTGTGTTTAAGTTCTTTTGATATTTTCATGCACGATTTGAGCAATTTGCAATTTGAAAAAATCTAGTCAGTACACTCAAAACAAAAGGCGTTGAAGGAAACTTGAAGAATCACTCATACTAATGAATTCTCGCGAGTAAGTTTGGAAGACATTGGAGAGATCATGAAAGATCCACAAGGTCGTCAATGACATTATAGAATGTGAGACCGCAAAATTTTAGTCGTAAACGCTACTTAACTAATAATATAAAATTTTGATCTACGCCACGGCGCCCAAAATTTTGTGTTGCCCATATTTAGATTTAAAAAAATATAAATCATATAAGTTGGACATAAATGTCTTGTTTGTTGATTGGGCCAGCATTGGTAACATTGGCCTCCGATAAAATGTCCGCTTATTTGATACTGGGCCATCAACGACATGGGCTTTATGCGATATCACTGTTGGGCCGGTCCATTCAGTTTCTTTCCCTCCAAGAATTGTTTTGCATCCATCTTCTCGACCCCGACCGATGTGCTTGGAACCTTGCACACAAAAAAGCCCTAGCCCCTTGGTCTCTGCGAACCTCATTCTCCTCCGGGAGCTTCACTAGCCTCAAACTCTGACTCTCACATGATTGCTTCAGTGATGCTGTTCAGTGCTACGGTTTGATGAGGAGAGAGGGATTTTCCCCCCACAATTTCACTCTTCCTTTTGTTCTGAAGGCTTGTTCTAAGATTTCCGATTTGCAATCGGGTGTCAACATTCATAACCTTGTGGTGAAAGCAGGTTATGACTGTGATGAGATTGTTATGACTAGTTTGTTTAGCTTGTATGCAGATTGCGGCCATTTAGAGAGTGCACTCAAGCTGTTTGATGATATTCCTGACAGAAATATTGTATCTTGGAATGTGTCATTAGTGGGTATATAGATGCTGGAAGGTCCAGAGAAGCCATTGATGTGTTTAGGAGGTTGTTGGAGATGGGCTTGAGGCCTGATAGTTACACCCTTGTTTCGGTTTTGTCTGCTTGTACCCAAATTGTGGATCTTGACAGTGGGGAGTGGACTCATATATGCATAACAGAAATGGGCATGGATAAGAATGTATTTGTGGCTACCTCATTGGTAGATATGTTTGTCAAGAGTGAAGATATGGAGAAAGCACGTCATACGTTATGGGATCTCGGTGAAGAGTATAGTTTCTTGGAATGCAATGATTCAGGGCTATGTATTCAATGGTTTACCTAAAGAAGCTCTAGAGCTATTCCATGAAATGTATGGTGAGAATTTGAGACCTGATCGCTATACTATATTCCAAGTTCTCTATGCTTGTTCAAAGCTTGGAGCACTAGAGTTAGGGAAATGGGCCAGCAGTTTGATGGATGAAAACGAGTTTCTGCGTAACCCTATCCTCGGCACAGCATTGATTGATATGTATGCAAAATGTGGGTGCATGGGTCAAACCTGGGAGGTCTTCAAAGAGATGGAGGAAACGGATAGTGTGGTCTGGAATGTTGTGATTTCTGAGCTTGCAGTGATGGAGAGGTGAAAACTGCATTTGCAGTTTTTGGCCAATTAGAGAAATTTGGGATTCAACCTGATGGGAATACTTTTTTGGGGTTGCTTTGGGGATATACTCACGCAGGTCTAGTTGACAAGGGAAATCGATATTTCAACAGCATAAATTGTGTTTATTCCCTGGAACCTGCAGTTGAGCATTATGGGTGTATGGCGGATCTTCTTAGCCATGCTGGGTTATTAGATAAAGCTCACCAGTTAATAAAATCTATGCCAATGAAGGCTAATGCTATAGTATGGGGAGCCTTGTTGAGTGGATGTAGGCTGCATCAGGATTTCCATTTGGCAGAATACGCGTTGAAGCAAATTATAGAGTTAGAACCATGGAACTCGGGAAATTATGTTCTCTTATCAAATATTTACTCAGCAACACATAGATGGGATGAGGCAGCAGAAGTCAGGGATGGCATGTCTGTGAGGAAGTTCCAAAAAACCAAGGGGTATAGCTGGATTGAAGTAGACGGGGCTATTCATCAGTTCCTTGTGGGAGATGTGTCTCACCCTTTGTCGCAGAAGATATATGCGAGACTTAATGAACTAACGAAGGCACTGAAAGCTGCTGGTTATGTTACAAGTACGGACATATGGTGTTTGACATAGAAGAGGAAGAGAGAGAGAGCATTTCGGCCCTTGCTTATCAAAATGAGAAGGTTTGCTATTGCATTCGTTTAAATAGCAGTATATTTTCAAAGTGATTCAATTTTTAAAAAAATACATGTGTGAGTTGATTGGCATGACAGGAGCCCATAAAGTTCATTAGACGATTACAAGTAGATAGATAATTGTTAGGGAGAAATATAGATTCCATTGCTTTACGGAATGATCATGTTGATGCAAAGATTGCTTTTGAATTTAGAAATAACAGTTCTTGTGACTGAGTTCTAAAATGTGTTCTTAGAAATTTCAAGAGTTTGTGTACAAATTTATATACTGACACTTGATCAAATATTTGTTTCCCTCTAACCACTTTCTCAGTCTGATCCCTTGACTCAATCTTCAACTACAACCTTGATGAACAGGAATATTCCTAGTCACAGTCTAGCCGACTTGATTGCTTTGTAGGAGACGACCCAGTTGACACTGATCAGATAAAAAATAAAAAAAGGAGACCCAGTTCACCAAACTGAAACACTATCACAAGATTATTGGTCTTTACCAATCAAACATAGACAAGCTTTTAGTAATGAATATTTGGGAAGGATTAGACAAGAAGAAGATTATGCGACTACTAGTAAAGTATCTGAGTGCCATATGATAATTTTATTGTTGAATCTCAATATGCCACGTCAGTGTTTGCATAAAAAATGATATGCCCCCAAAAAATGCAATTGCCAAACACATGCATTTGTGTATTTGGTGTGCAACTCCGGGTTTTCAAACCCTTTTAATTCACTTCTTCCATCAGCAGAAAAGGAAAAGAAAAGAAAAGCTTTCCTTATCAAATTTTTTTTTTGTGGAAAGTTTTGTATAAATTGCTCTGTTTTGCTAACTTCTGCTACATTGGCTAGAGAGTGGCACTGCTTTTCTAACAATGAAGTTTCTCCACAGGTAAGCTATTCTGGTCCCTTAAAACATGAAGTTCCTTGATAAAAATGTTTTCTTTTTAAGTTTGTTTTGTAGCCACACAATAGAAAAATAGAAATGGATTACAAATTACAAAAATAGGGTGAGACAGAGCAGTTAATCTGATACTGTTTGCACTAGACAGTTCACACCCAGATTTCATATTTTGCCATTGTAACATCCATAATGACTGCTACTTAGGACCTCCATTTCCATCAGTGGACACCCTTGATGATGATGCAGCAATTGAGAGGAGGAAGCATCAAAGATTCAAACAGGTTTGTTGATCTTGTTCAATATGTTCTTCTTTCTTTGTTTTGTAAAATTTTCTTCAATTCTAAGTTTCAAAATGGGTAGTTGTCAAACAGGAAAATGAGTTTAGTTTTAAATAGTGAATGGAGTTCATAAATCATGGTGTCTACTCAGTTGAATTTCAATAGACTAAGAGCACTTGAGTTTGAAATTCATCTTCTAAGTCAAGGGAAGTGAATTGGTATTTTACTTAATTTGTCTGATAATTTGCTAAGATTAGTTTTGTGTATAAAGTATAAACTTGACAGTTTCATTTGTTTCTTAATCTGGGTATTTTTGCTTTCAGCTATCAAAAAGTTTGGTGCTTTGTGAGTTTATTGCTTTGTTTGTGGTTATCAAATGTTGTGCATGAACCAACCAACCCCCTTGCTGCTACTTTAAGACCTTGCTGCAATTTTTTCAGAGAAACCAAAAATAGAAGTCATATATTTTATGTACTAGCTCCCTCTAAGATGAGTTTTAATTTTATTTACCATCATTTCCAAGATTTGTTTTAATTCTTTGACTTGATCAGTTTCAACAGAATTTAGTAGGTATATGTTAAGTTCCATGTTCTTGTACGAGTGATGTGGTCAATAAATCTTTTCACATGTCATTTGATTTCAACAGAATTTGATCAGTAGGTATTTGTTATTTCCCATGATCTTGTATGAATGATGTCAAGAAATCTTTTCATGTGTCATTTCCGAATTAAACTGCATACTCCCTCATGCTTTAAACCCCCACATTGTTATATGATGTTTTAATAGATATATGATTTTTGGAAGTTATTAATGTGACTTTTTGAAACTACTTTTGTGACCTCAAAATGACATGTTATATATGTATATAGTACTCATGAGTTATTTGTCATGTCTTTTTAGTGAAGAGCATCACCGGATATATAGAGAAGGCTTGATTTGCATGAGCTTTAACGTTTAAGACTTTTGGATAGTAAGAATTTCAAGGAAACTCAACTTTGGTAGTAGGATGGTTTTAACTAGTTGCGTACCCGAAATTCTAGAAGTGACTCCAGGTGTTGTCTACTCCAGAGAGAATAATGAACTTGACATTTCAACGTCACGCAAGGAACTGCTTGGTGATGATCATTCTGTGAGAAGGCCTCCTAAAAGATCAAGGGTACTGAAATTCTGTTGTGCTGATGGTTTTGCTTTCCCTTCAGCCAAATTTTGGAAAAACGTGGAGGAAAGGGATGATAATTCAAGTTCCTTGCCTTCTACAAATAGCCGAGGTTCCTCCCCAGGTTCATGGAAAAAGTTCAAAGAATGGATCAAGAACCCTTTGAATATAGCCCTGCTTTTGTGGACAACTACCGTTGTTGTGTCATTAGGAATTTTGTTTACCGTAATGACAGGGATGTTAGATGGTGTCTTAAAAAAGGAGTCGCAGAGGGAGGGTTTGGTTGAGGCCTGTAATCAGATTGCCACTGCCCTTTTCACTGTTATGTGTTTGTATCATCATCCTAAGCGGATCTACCATCTTGTACTTCTATTTAGGTGGAAGCCAAAAGGCATATCGATACTCAGAGAAATCTACAGCAAGAACGGCGCTATCAAACCCAATGAAAGGTTCCACATGACAGTAGTTCTTGTGTTGTTACATGTGAGTCACATTGCTCAGTATGCTGTGTACGGCCTTAATGTGGGATACAAAAGATCCGAGAGGCCTAAGATACTTCAGAGTGCCTGCATTTTTGTTGCAGTTACTTCTGGGGTAATTTCAAGCACCTACGCCACTAAAAGCCCTCTCGGGAGATATGTTGAATCAGAAATGGACGAGGAAGCGCAGAATGCTAGTACTCGACAGAGGTTAAGGCTGAGGAATGTTAATAAGATTATTGAGCTCACACCAAAATGGAGAGGTGGGTTACTAAACATCTGTGATGATATTGTTGTAGCATCTCGTTCCCTTTTCTGTAGCTGTTGTCTATTTGGGTGGAATATGGAGAGGCTCGGGGTTGGGAACATGTATGTTCATATTGCGACTTTTCTCCTCTACTGCATTGCTCCATTTGTGATCTTCTCCTCAGCATCCACCCACATTGACAATGTGATTGTCAAGAAGGCTCTAAGTGGGACAGGCCTCGTGCTTTCTTTTTGCGGTATACTCTATGGCGGGTTCTGGAGAATCCAAATGAGGAAAAGATACAACTTGCCAGGAAAGAACTGGTTTTGTGGAGAACCCGCTGTTGCAGATTGTGCTCAATGGACTTGTTTTTGCTGCTGCTGTTCTCTAGCTCAAGAAGTCCGGACAGCTGACTATTATGAGGTTTTGGAAGTTGAGTCTTGCAATGACAATGGCCAATCCACTGCTCTGCCTCCTCAGCCTCGCGAAGATTGGGTTAGATGCAACCCAACTTCTCCTCCATGGAACCAACCCGAGCTTGGGAATGGAAACGCGTGTGCGGGTCCTAGCAAGCATTTAAACTCAGAACGCGTAGGCGTTGTTACGAAGGCACCAATACCATCAACAGTACGAAGATGAGAAGACAATGTCAATAGAAAACTATAATATGATCCTCTAGTTCCATCTGTTTTTATAGTTATATACGTTGCTTCATCAAACAGAATGCTCAATTTGCTTCTCCAAGATTTATATGTATTCGAGATGCTCAATTTTAGTTAATGAATAATTTTGTTATGCAGAAACGTTGGTTAGTTTCATTGCTGGTAATGGTTACTGATATCGGACATATGTTTAAGAATCGTTTAGCTGCAAATGCCTAGAGCTGGAGTTGTGGCAACAACATAGGATATAGGACCTTTCTTTGTGTGTACATTTGTTGTAGCGCTTAATGTTTATCATGCCCAGCTTGTTAGAGAGAACACACTTCTTGAAACACATATCCACACTTTTTGTGTGTGCACTCCATCCATCTTTCCTATTTTTATCAATCACTATATATTTTGTTAAAAATATATTTTGCTTTAAAATTTATTCAAATCATTGTTTTCATCGCTTATAAATTTATAATTGCATCCTCGAATAAATTATTTTAGTATAAATCACAAGTATTCCACATTCGTTTGCGGTATGAATTTCTCTTATCAGGAATCACAATTAAAACTCTTCATCTCTCCTATTGGTATGTGTAGTGGGCTCAATTTGTGTCATATTTTGTAGTACTAATTATTATATGCTGTCCAAATTAAACAAAGACATATATCATATATAGTTAGTTGTAAAAACTGAGTACAACTTATTATATAGTCATCTATTCTTCCTACTAAACTTGTGTTATTTCTCACATTATGAGGAATTAATAATGAAATGAATTGTCCCCATACCATGTACAAATCTAAAATGAATTATGTGAGAGTTAAAATATAAAATTATAACTTTGTTCTCGACTATTAGCCTAATGGAGCTACATATATTTTTGTATTAATATTTAAAATCTATTGGTAATGGACGACTAATTGGACCCATTTATAAGAACACAAATGCACCCATTTTTTATTATTTGAATATAGCTCACGGTCCACTCGATTCTGCATAGGAGCTGCTTGAACAATTTTTAGTTACATTAATTCTTAAATACTATTTATCATTCATTACAAGTCATGCCACCTCAACCAATTAGAGCTGGCAAATTTTCTATTTATACTTTTTATGGTCTAAGGTATCACACACTTTTCACTCTTGCAAATTACATTTGTAATGTCTAATTCACTCTCATTCTCTCACCAAATGTGAATTATAGTAATGCACACAATGATTTTCCCTTAATGTATGTTTTCTTTCGAAGGATAATGATTCGTGATATAAAATGACATGAATTTAGGTGTTTAGTATTCTCATATTACTAAACGACATCAACAAATTATTATGATATTTTGTATTTTTAGACATCAACAAATCTCATTTCACCAATCGAAGGTAACGACATAAAATCACCTAACATGTTAATAATAATCTAATTTCTTCAAAAAATAAAAATCGGTTGATTTTAATTATAAAAATTATTATTAGTAACTAAAAAAAATTCACCACATATAAATACCAGCAAGAGGTTTTAAGGTGTCCCAAAACTGAGACCTCATATGGGAAACGCAAGCCTCTTATTAGCCACCACCACCAAGGATGTGTTGAGTGGGAATCAATCCTGAGACCTCATCCCACTCACACAGCTGGAATAACCAACTGCGCCACCCTTAATGGTTATATGATTTTTAATTAAATCAGCACCAAATAGCTCATGCATAGATTTTAAATTCAACTGGTCGTGTTTAAATACTCATAACTAAATCCCCTATTTATAAATGAAAGTGACAAACTCGATACATAATTCTCTAATCACATGTACATTAAACATTCAACAAAGGTACATTTGTTAAACCCATCCCCGACCCATTACATTCCCCGAGATCCAAATAGTGGGTACATTTCATGCAACGTTACATTTCTCAAAACCATTCATTACTCATCATATAGCAAGTACAAGCCCCGGCAATGACCTCTTCGCCAGGTCCCTCGGCTGGCTCTGCCACAGCGTCAGGCCCCGCCGCCGGCACTCACCCACTTTCCATCCCGGCGCCGCCGGCCGGAGCCCCCTCACCGTCAGCCACGTGTTGAAGTACTCCCTAAATTGCGTCATCATCCCATCCTCTAATGTCCACACGTGCACCCAGTAGGCATGCCCGTGCCCTCCCTCCCACCCTTCCACGATCACGCAGTAGTCTCCGATGGCCGTGATGCTCCTCGGCTCGAAACGGAACTCGGCGGCGCCGCCGGACTCTCCGGTGAGCACCCGCATCATGTGCTGGCAATGCGGCGGTCCGTGGAACCACCACTCCAGGTCACTCGCTAGCAGACCGGACACGGCCTCCGTGTCGCCACGCGCCAATGCCTTGTACAGCGCCGCCACCGTGGCCTTGTTTTGCATCTCCGCCGCCGATTCCACCTCCTCCGCCGCCTCCGGAAAATCCATAATCACCGGAGATTCCATACCATAGTAGAACGACATTTTTCTTTGATAAAAAAAAATTAATGTTCTTGTTTTGTTCGTGGTGTGGTATATGGCTACTTTTGGACCTTTTTATAGTTAAAAATGGAGGGACATCAACGGTAGAGATGGAGGGTTGTGATGACGTGGATAATTTGACGGTTGAGATTTCCTCCAAGACTTAATGTGTTCAGTTTTGAATTATTTATATGGGGACAACCGACACCAGATACGTACAAATGGAACTATCATTTCATTATAATGACTAATCTGCCCCTTGAAGGGTCTTTTCAGACTCTAATAATAGAATTTCTCGTATGTTTTGTTCTGGAATGAGAAATGGAATATTACAAAATATTCCGAGTTTCTTTCTTGTGCGAGAGACCTGTAATTTTGGATCTCAATGTTTAGACAGTGTATGTCACTATTTGATCGCTCCCCATAACTTAGTAAGCATGGAGAGGGATTTGAAAGGAACTTAAAAAAATACATAGTAATAATCAACTTATTTGCTACTAATTTTGTACAGTCTATTTAACATGTTTATGATCCATGATCATTCCTAAGATTCTCAAATTAATAACTTTTTAGTATAATCTAACTAATGTCACCAAAGTCTTGCAGATCAAGTGGTTAACCTCTTGAGTTTCAGCTTTGAGGTTTTGGTTTTGAATCTCATCATAAACGGAATCAAGTATAAAATATATAATATGTATTATTAATTTAAATCATATTATTTTCTATGAAAAACTTCAAAACAGATTACATTACACGTATTTTTACAAATAGCTATAATCAAATTTTAATGCTCAAGTCCAAAAGTTAGATCTTGGTGCTTTGGAGACCGAAGTTCAAGCTACATGGCATTCTCGGAGATCAAAGTTCAAGCATAGCACATATGGACACCGATATGGAGATGTCACAAAGTGCCTTCGAATGACTTCGCGAGGCGGAAGAACATGACTTTGACGAAGGGGTCGCAAGCTCGGTCTTCCTTAAAGCTTTTAATTATTTCACTATATATATTGGATACATTTGGACTTCAAAATAAAAATTTATATAATACTTGAGCGTCCCGGGTCATATTGTAACTGGTTGTTATAATTTTAATATTTATAACAACGTTAATACGTTATTTCTAACACAATAAGATATAGATCACATATATGAAATTTAAAATTGACATGTACTTTTGTTTTAGTTCACGAAAATTGGAGTGATTGGTAGCTACATTTTGTGGTATTTTTAAAATTCTGATTTAAAAAAGTAGAATCAAGTTCTGATAAAACAAAGCCTAGCCACGTTCTGACTTGGTCAAACCTCTCTAGAAGTCTCCAGTGTGTTCCTGCTTCCTTTGTACGCAGAACTCAAGGGCCACCGGTGCTCCGTTTCCGGCAATCTTCTTGAGGACTCCGGTGGCCCAAAGCCATTTTAGTATTTTGATTTTACACCCTTATCTTAGATTAATCGTTGGGGATTTTAGTAGATGTTATTTAGGGTTTTTATTGGGGTTGTTCTTGTTTGCTGGGGTTCTTGTCTCTGATCTTTCTGCAGTTTGGCCGGCTTCGTGAGCTTGTTGTTTTGCAGTCCAGCTTTTCAAGCTCAAAATTTCTGGAGTTCTTTCCATCCAGACTTGAGAAGTCATTCTCGTGGGTATTCAGGTATTCCGTCAAAGCTTCTTGCCTATCTGAGTTTCTTCTTTGGTTCGTTTCTTGTTTGTAGATCCAGATCTAGTGGATTAGAGTCAATTTTATATGGAGCTTCTCAAGTCTTTGCTTAAAGACATGACATCCTCTTTGGAAAACGATGATCTTCATTCTGAAGAGGATCGTCAAGGTCTGTTTATGCAAATATGTATGTTTGAAGTAGTGATTGAAGAATTTAAGTCGTTAGAAGATGAAAAGAAGGCTTTGAAAGCTCATAATTTGAAACTCAGAGATAAAATTAAGGAATCATCTTTGGTTAGTCAAGAACTTCAGACAAATTCTAAGAAGTTGGAAGAAGCTACCAGTCAATTTAGGGTGCTACAATCGGAGTGTGAAGTCCTAAAAAATGAAAATGTCAAGCTTTTAGCTCAAATTCAGGCAACCAATAAGGCCAAAGAAGAGATCGAGCCTCAATTGATGCAAGCAGATGG
>JAYMTF010005147.1:0-12014 GCA_036897485.1 Pelargonium nanum | reverse complement strand
AATAATGGTTTTACTCTAACACGAGAGACACGCCCGCTCCGATACAAGAGTCGCCGCCGCCGCCAAAAGCCGCCGCCTAGGCTTTCCTCTGAAGGAGAGCCGCCTAGGGTCTGAGAGAGAAACGATGGCTTCACTTTTTGTTATAGCTGCTAATAACATTAATTTCTCGTAAAAATGATGATGTCGCATATTATGCCATTAAAAAATAAATGAAATAATCTTATCGTTGTGGGAGACATGTCTAATTAATGGAGCTAGCTTCATACATAAGGGGTTTGAATAGGATTATTCTAAATCTAAAAAATCATATCACTAATCTTTTTAGTGGCACATTGTGCTTAACTACTGTTTTAATTCAATAAGTGATTTGTAATTAATTATTATTTTATATATTATTTTTAGTAATTATACTTGGAATAAGCGGGAAAGTCTAAGAGCGCAAAAATAGTCAAAACGGATTAACAAAAGTTGCATAAGTTAGACAAGACATGGACCACAATTGTGGATTGCCTCAAAAGGACCGTGATTGTCGGCTCACCTATGCCCTCCATGTGTCGCTTGTACCCTACGACTCGCCTCCACGTGTCCAACAAGCATGTCGCGTATGTGGCCTACTTGAACGACACGTGACATTTGAGTTACATTTTTCTCTTTACATCTATATGTAGATTCTAATTTAGAACAATTATTCTTACAAGTGGATAAAAAAGACAACTAGATCGAACTATTGTTTAACTTCAAACAAGTGCATTAAAATGTATTAATGTAAGTATGAAATTTCTTTGCACACCTTTTGCATTAAAGTCTTACATTTTTTTTTCTTCTAAGTAAAGTCATTAAGAATTTTACGGTCCATTATCATGTTGTTGACTTTATGTGGGTGACAATTAAAAGTTTTCTTTTGTCTTCCAAATAATCTTCATTCTTTATGCTAAAAATTTGCATTAATTCAGCTTCATATTGTTGGTCAGATAATATCATTAAGATTTAAAAGTAAACTTTTGACTATAAACATTCCAAAGTCAATATTTTTTTTAACATAAAGTCAAGAAAAACATAAATTAAATTAACCACCAATAAATTCATGACACGTTATTAAATTTGGCTTAGTTTAACTCATTCAAGATTGTACCTTATGAAATTTTATAAAGTGACATAATACAATAGACTTAATTTTAGTTGAAGCCCATTGTTTTTTTTTTTGCTTTTGATTGTTTATTCCTCAATGTTCATTAAATTGATTTAGAACAATTAGTTTAATACATGACCATGTTTCTCTACATTTTTATTTTATTTAACTTAAATATATTATTACTGACTTTTCAACTTTACCAAACACACTAACAATCCGCAAATTACGTGATATGTGCACCGCTTAAGCACCGTTGAATCTCAAATTTGAGTCATCGTGGACCCTAATAGAATTTCGAGTAGATGAGATATGAACAAATATTACACGTGACTTATACTTAATTTTTATTTTTTTACCAAACACTATACTAGATTCCACCTAGAAGTCATAAAATGTTCCCCGTCAAAGTAGCATTTCACCTTTGTGTGAGTAAAAAATTTAATCCCACCCTGACATTAGTACTTTATCTACTTCAACTAAACTAAAATGTGAACCATCTTAAATTGGATGAAGAAAAAGATAGTTAATAGAGTTGTACACGTTTTTTAAATTTATTTATTAACAATTATTAGCCATGATAAATAGCATTAACTTTAGCTTTAGTATTTGATTTTCGAACAAAATCCCAACAACGACGCAGTGAAAGAAAGACACATGTGGGCTGTTGCTGTTTCCTATAAATACACCGTCTCTTCCTTCCTTGTTTCTTTGAAGAGACCGTTTCAGTGAGCAGAAACAGAGAAACAAAATTAGAGATATGGAGTCGCAGTTCAGAGAGCTGAGAGAGGTGGTGGACACGGTGGAGCTCGTTGACGCGCACGCGCACAATATCGTCGCTCTCGACTCTTCCTTTCCGTTCATCGCCGCCTTCACTGAAGCTACCGGCGACGCCTTATCCTACGCACCTTCTTCCCTCTCCTTCAAGGTAAATCTGCTCCTGAACCTCACGTGTACATGCATTTCCGATTGTCTTTGACCTTGTGGTTGTGGAAATGAAGTTTAATTGTAGATCAGGACTTTAGGTGTGTGTAACTGTGTAAGCAATTCGTTCATGTCATCGTCAATTAACTTGCCGCCATGATTTTGCTGCTTTTGAGCTTGAAATTGCTGCTTGTAATTGATCTATGGAGCAAGTATGCGTACTGGATGACTCAATCGGTTTCTATTTCTGTTTTTGTTATAGTAACTGTTGGTACTGTTTTGATGAAAACCTTCTATTTCTGGATGTCTACTTGCAGTGGACTTTACACAATCACATTGAAGAATCACAGTCTTCGTTGCCTTTTGTTTTAGTTGCTTTCTGTTTTGATAGGAACTGTTTGTACTGTTGCTTGGTGAAAACCTTCTATTTCTGGCTGTCTACTTGCAATGAACTTTACACAATCACATTGAAGAGTCACAGTCTTTGTTGCCTTTTGTTTTTGCTTTCGTTGCTTTCTGTTTTGATAGGAACTGTTTGTACTGTTGTTTGGTGAAAACCTTCTATTTCTGGCTGTCTACTTGCAATGAACTTTACACTATCACAGTCTTGGAATCGTGTGTGTATATAAAATTGGTATAAGAGGTCATTTGTGTGTTTTTAGCGCAGTTATGACACTATCTGATGAAAGTAATTTTTATGTTTCAGAGAAATTTGAAGGATGTTGCTCAACTGTATGGCACCGAGGCATCCTTGGACGCGGTTGAAGAATACCGGAAGTCCTCGGGGTTGGAATCCATCAGTTCCAAATGCTTTGAGGCTGCAAGAATCTCTACCATTCTCATTGATGATGGACTGAGGTTGGACAAGATGCATGGCATTGAGTGGCATGGCAGTGTCGCTCCGGTTGTTGGTAGGATATTGAGAATTGAACATGTAGCTGAAAAAATTATTGAAGAAGTGAGATTTTCTTTTATTTTTTACTTGCATTTACATGTTTTTGATATTATTACAATAATATTCTTCCATTGGAATATCATTTTTCTTTGATGTTTTCTTTATGCGGTTGCTCTAGTGTACTTTTGGGCGACTAGTTTTAGATCAATATTGAAGTATATGACTTGACAATGAGGTATAAATGGCATAGGGTCAGTTTCTATTTGGGTGTAGATTCAGTAATTACCATATCTTTTCCCTACCTTTTTTGTGTTTTCTTATTTTTATAATTTGCACCATCTTTCAATTTTTTTTATATATAAAGTCAGATTTTTATATCACATTCTTTCCTGTTTTTTAGCAAACACATTTTATTGCAACCTTATTAACCACATTACTATTCTATTTAAACCAACTTCTGTTTTTACAGGAGATGCCAGATGGAAATACCTGGACATTGGACGTGTTCACCAAATCATTTGTGGGAAAGTTAAAGTCATATCCTTTCAATTAGTGATGGATGCTTCCTTTGTTTCAATTACCTGGACATTACTTCCTTGTTTGTGTATATGTAAGAGGAATGCCATGATTTAGGTTCCCTTAACATCTCTCTTAAATTGTCTGGCAAAATTTCTGGCTTCAAAAGCATAGCTGCATACCGGAGTGGGTTAGAAATCAATACAAATGTCACCAGTAAAGATGCTGAAGAAGGTCTAATAGAAGTCTTAAATAGTGAGTGTGACTTGTGGATTGGGCCCTCTTATTCTTTCTTTTTTTCCTTGCGTAATATAATTCTGTTCAATTTTTTCCCCAGCTGGAAGGCCTGTCCGCATAACCAATAAAAATTTTATTGACTATATTTTCACTCGTAGTTTGGAGATTGCTGCATCCTTAGACTTGCCTATGCAGATACACACAGGGTAATGAGAATCTTTACCTTTGTCAAACAATTCATTACATGTTGTGATTGATATCTAGAGTAGAGAGGTAAAGGAAAAGAAAAAAAGTTTGCATATGCGGTAAATAAAGGCTGTTCAGGAGGTCCAATCATACCATCAACTGAGATAAATCTCATGGTTATAATGTGGAACCCAATTTGAAATTGACTTAAGCTTACTTTTTTGCCAAGACTGGTCTACTTCCTGGAATTCCCAAATAGCTATGAAGGTCCAATATATGTTTCTATCATCAACATCAATTGCATATAGTCCCAGTGCAACCTCTATTATTTTCTAGTGGTACTTCTTTCTGTTTGTCATACACATTCCTCTTTTTCTATTACTAGGTTTGGGGATAAAGACTTGGATTTGCGATTGTCAAATCCCCTTCATCTACGGGCTGTTCTTGAGGACAAGAGGTTTTCCAAGTGCCGTATTGTTCTTCTACATGCATCTTACCCATTTTCAAAGGAGGCATCATATCTAGCTTCTGTTTATCCACAGGTTGGATCTTTAATTTTGATAGGTTACTATCTAGATTAATTAAAAAGCTGTCAGATATTAAATTTGTTTTTCCCCAGGTGTACCTTGACTTTGGGCTGGCCATTCCTAAACTTAGCGTCCATGGGATGATATCTTCAGTGAAAGAACTTCTGGAGCTAGCTCCAATAAAGAAGGTAACTACAAATGTGTGAAGCCTAGGAAGTATGAATTATATTATTATACTATTTAAGACGAACATAATGCAGAGTCATGGAAAGTAACCCCAAAATATTTTATACGTATTCATTTCTCTAGCTGAGGCAGTCTTTCGAGTATATAGCTTTTATATTCTTCTAATTTCGCTCAGTGTGTGACAAACATGTGAAAAATATCATTTCCTGCAATCTTTTTTTAAGTCTTTTCAATTTTTTGTATTTTTTTTAACTTTGTTCAAAATTTTCGGTCTAGCAGTAGGATTCTGATAAGAACTATGATGAACTATTTGTTTATTTTTAGCTTTACAAATGATATTGTACATAATTAAACCTGCAGGTGATGTTCAGTACAGATGGTTATGCATTTCCTGAGACTTTCTACTTAGGTTTGTATTTGAAACTGTTGGTTCAAAAAAACTTGACTCAAATTTTTATTTCTTTATGTATAGTGTTATTAAATTATCTATGAGGATATTTAGTTGAAACCAATAATCTTAATTTCGCAGGTGCAAAGAAAGCACGTGATATTATCTTCTCTGTTCTAAGTGATGCTTGTGCTGATGGCGATCTTTCAGTTACAGAAGCTATTCAATCAGCTAAAGACATCTTCTCACAAAATGCAATTAAGTTTTACAAGATTAATAGACCCGTAAAACCTCTTGATTCCCTAAACATTGTATCCTGGAACTCTCCGGTGATGAAGCTTAATGCCCTACAAGATGTTTCACTTGTTCGCGTAATCTGGATAGATGCTTCTGGGCAGCACAGATGCCGTGTAAGTAATGCATTTTTTGTTGGAATTTAGCTCATCTTACCATTGTCATGACTCTGTGCGTCACCTTGCTATGTTGCATTTTAGCCCAAGTGGATAATTTCTATGGCTGGCTATCTGCCATTTGAAAGCAGCATGTCCCCATGTTTCAATATATGAATTTAATATTCTCATACTCATACATGCCCATGGATTTAATTATAATTGAGGGCATGGGTTCCCCACATTTTCAATACATGCTAGTAAACATTTTGTGATATAATTCGGCAGATAAAGGACCTGATTTGCTTATCTTTCATGTTAGTATTTTTTTTATAAGGATGGGCACCCAGAACATTGGACAATGTATACAATCACAAATAATGGAGGGTAGGATAGTTTTTGGAGAATAGATGCTCTGGATTATATTTTCTTAAGTAACCCTCATCATAGTTAGAACATTCAATCTTCATTTTTCATTGCTTTAAGATTCTGGTTGCGCGTCTTGAGCAGTTCAGGGTAAGCATAGTCTTCCTCTTATTTCTAGTTTTTTATTTAATTTCTTAATAATGCAATCTATATCACGGGTTCAGGTTGTCCCAGCAAAGCGCTTCTTTCAATCCACTACGAAGAATGGTGTTGGTTTGACCTTCGCATCTATGGGAATGACTTCATATGCTGATGGTCCAGCTGCTGAGACTAATCTGACTGGAGTGGGTGAGATCAGATTGATTCCTGATTTATCTACTATTCGCAGAATTCCATGGTACTAGCTCTTTCCAGAAGGTTTTCTCTGATCTTTTACAAAGTGATCTATTACTATCTGCCCTTTGCATTTACATTTTTTCAGTGTGCACTGTTCCAAGTATTGCTGTAAAAAGGAAGGATAAGATTCTTTCCTATTCAATCAAAGTGATTGAAAACCTATAAAAGTTTGCATCTGATTTATATTTATGTGAATGACAAGTTAGATGTAGAATAGCACATAAGTCAAGCAGGCCCTTGGCATGCTGTGTATATAATATATTGCATCATTACTATCACTCAATTAGATATTACGAAGTAACCTATGACCAGCTTACTCCGTTACTCTTGCCAATCTGCCCAAATCTTGTGTACTATATGTCTGCATCAATGTTTAAATGGTCTTGCCTGTTTTCTGGTGTTAGCTGATGTATATATTTGTAACATTCTGTTCAGTTATAAAATATAAAACGCATTATTCTCTTCCTAAATAGGTTAAACCAAGAGGCAATGGTTTTGGCAGATATGCATCTTACGCCTGGTAAAGCATGGGAGTATTGCCCCAGAGAGGCCTTAAGAAGGGTTACTAAAGTTCTGAAAGATGAATTCAATTTGGTATGTCAGATAGTCCAAGTCTTATGTGGTAAATGCTGAGATGGTTGAAGTCTACATATGCAATTATGTAATTTTAATTTTTCTAATGTCATATATGCAGGTTATGAATGCGGGATTTGAGAATGAGTTTGTTCTCTTGAAAAGTGTATTGAGGTATATGATTATTCAGTTTTTATAACTGAGCATTCCCTAGGCATTTACAAGTTACAATTGTTATATCTAAAAGTAACAAACTCTGCAGGGAAGGGAAAGAAGAATGGGTACCAATCGACTCCAAACCTTACTGCTCTACGTCGGGATATGATGCTGTCCATCATGTATTTCATGAAATTGTTGCTGTATTGGACACGTTAAATATTACAGTGGAACAGGTACGATAGGAAACTCATAACATTGTTCTTGCAACTATGTTACAAGTTACAATGGCACCTAATATGTTCCTTGTGGAACCTGCTGTAGCAGTTCGGTGTACAATGCAATGTTCTCTTCTTTTTTCTCCTTGATTCAAGTTCTCTCTCCCCCATAAAAAATACTGTATTAGTAGGTTTTGTTGATTGTTGTTTTTAAATCTTGTAGTTACATAAGGAAGCTGGGCAAGGTCAGTATGAAATAGCAATGGGACATACAACTTGTTTTAATGCTGCGGACAACTTGATATACACCCGTGAAGCTATTAGGGCTGTTGCAAGGAAACATGGCTTGCAGGCAACTTTTGTACCAAAGTAGGTGCCTTATTTTCTCAAAACATCTTGTCTACTTGTCGTCTTAATTAAAATGATTTTTTCAATGACTACAAATATCTTTTAGTTTTGTAATGTTTGTTTTTCAAATTATCCTTTGATTGTTGCACCTTTTGATTTGCTGGTTCTTATTTTTGCCTAGGTATGCATTGGATGACATTGGTTCTGGATCTCATGTGCATCTTAGTTTGTGGCAAAATGAAGAGAATGTTTTCATGGCCTCTAACGATACTTCTCGGTATGGAATGTCCAATATTGGGGAGGAGTTCATGGCTGGAGTGTTACATCATCTTCCTTCAATTTTGGCATTTATAGCTCCAGTTCCAAACAGGTTACCCTTTTCTCCTATATAGCGTCTTGTTCTGCTCCCACAAATTGTTTTAACGTGCACAGAAATGTAGTCACGTAGTGATGCGCCAGTTCCATATGGAACCTGGAAATCTCTATCCTCTGAACCATCTTTAGTTTATACAAGCTCATTTCTGGTATGCATTTGCTAAAGACTCCGCCGTCCCAAAATAAGTGTCTTTGTTTCATTTTTAGGAAGTTAGTTATGCATGAATTACCAATAGTGCCCCTGTAATAAGCTAATTAGTATTCCTTAAGTTTGTTACAGCACATTAACTAACTTCTTAATTTTTCTCAAAGTGGAAAGGTACGGAGGGAGTAAATACTTAGCATATCTGATCTCTTTCCCCACTATGATTTCTGAGTTTTAAAGTGAATGCCTAGTCTTTGGTTCTTTATGCGAAGTTCTTCGGTTTCATTTGATATGTTGGGAAGGCATGTTTTTGACAGAACAGTTGTGATATTGTAAGTTACCTATTTTAAAAATCTATTATTATCAAGTTACTCGATGGGAGCTCAAATTGGGTTGACATCCTGAGCAAAGATTTCTTAAAGATCTACTGGATGTTTGGTACATTAACAGCATCATGACGGTAACAATTACTGCTTTTCGAATGGTCAACACATTCACGATCCATTTGGAGTTTCCTGGATTAATAATCTTGTTATGCAATACTCCACAGCACGTAATTACTTAGTTTTGACTAAATACATCAACAAATTAATCTTTCAATTAACGGGTACTTATCTTGTTGTGACATGTGCATATCTTTTCATACTTTGGCCAAAACAGCATTCTAATGGTTTTTCTTTTGGATATTATCTTATGCCCCTATTTAATTGTACTATGTCTGTAGTTATGATCGAATACAACCCAATACATGGAGTGGAGCATACCATTGCTGGGGAAGAGAGAACAGAGAAGCTCCCATAAGGGCTGCATGCCCACCTGGTATCTCATCAGGTCTCGTCAGCAACTTTGAGATTAAATCTTTCGACGGGTGTGCAAATCCATACTTGGGTTTAGCTGCTATAGTTGCTGCTGGCATCGATGGCCTCCGTAAACATCTTTCTCTGCCTGAGCCTATTGGTGAGACCGCATTATCTCTTACAATTATCATTTGCTGTCACGATGGCTTTTAGATAACATGTAAAAATCTTCTTGTGGAGATTAAAATAGTATTGGTATAAATACACAGCTGGAACGCGAGCACCTAATACCGACACAAACATGCTTACTTGTTAATCATCACGAAGAATTCAATCTTAATCTATTTGAATCTTTGTTATCTACAAATCTATTCTACTAATCATTTTATTTCTTTTAGCGTTGTCCTAATGGTATTTAACTATGACACAGATATAAACCCTGCTGACATTGGGACAGAATTGAAAAGATTGCCAGTATCACTCTCGGAATCTTTAGAAGCTCTCAAGAAAGACCATACCCTAGAAGAGTTTCTTGGTGAAAAGCTTTTGGTTGCCATAAAAGGAGTTCGCAAGGTACGTTCCAGATAACCCAAAATACTAGTATTTTATTGTACCGAACTGAAACAAGCCAAGTTAGAGTTATTCTAGTTTCACAAATAGTCTGTCCCAGACAGATGAGTAAAAGGTTTCTTACTCCTCCACTAAACGTTAGATTGCTCAAATACATCTACAAAGCCATTTGAGCATTTCCACCAAAAATTCTAACCAAAATCAATTAATTGTGCACGATAAGAATTTGTATTCTCGAATGATATCAGAAGAATTTGCAGTTGCAGAAATTGTGTGAATTTCACTTTTTCTGCAGCTAGTAATGTTAGAAGCATGATCCGTTGGGTTCAATGGTGTTTCCGCGAACTCTACATTTGTGATTTGACAACGGAAATGTCTTCTTCTCTGGTTTTTGCAGGCAGAGGTTGACTATTACTCGAATAATCCGAATGCATACAAGCAGCTTATACATAGGTATTAAGCTTGTTATTTTCTGCTCGGCCGCGCAGAGAGATTGAATAATAATGACAATAAAGATTATGAAGACCAGTTCTTTGTAAATTATGTAATGCAATTGGTGATGCTTTCAATTTCTGTTGTTGTTGTTGTTGTAGTAGCATTGTGCATCTGTACAATTATTTGGACTTTGGAGTTCTGGACCTATTAAATCAATATTGGTATATTAAGTATTATGTTGCATTGCTTTTTGGCTTTTTGCTATCTTTACATATCAAGTAATGAAGCTTTGGATCATTCTCATTTTATCATTTACATTCACATAAATAGAAAATTCGATTCAGTGTTTAATTTGATTTTTGTTCTAATTTGTTTTTTCAAATTAATAGCATAATTCAATTCAAAAATTTCAATATTTTTGTTCCAATGTGGTCGTATCATCAACAATTTTTTTTAATTTTTATTTTGTCATGTCAGCTTAACTTAAAAGCACTAGTACATATCAGAAACAAAAATAGTCCAGTAAAATAACATTTTACGGTCTAAAACTAGTCGGTCACATTTAAGGCTCCGTTATTTTACTGTCTAAAACTAGTCGGTCACATTTAAGGCTCGTGGGGCTGAATTAGTCATAGTTAAGACTACTCATCTCTTTTTTTGAGTAGAATACAAACTCCTGGCAATATCAGCTTGCATAGTCAATTGTATGTTTGATTAGTTTCTAGCTAGTGGCATAATTTTAGCTCAATTAAGTACTTTTTGTCTGCAAATTGCAACCAGTAGTTTTCTGGTCATCTCTTATTGGATAAACTTTAGAATATGCTATAAAAAATAATGCTCCAATTGATAAGGAGATTCTTTATTTTATCCTTGTTTAAGTTCTAAGATATATTATTTAAATTATATTAGTTATAAATTGGTGGTTTGATCATGGCTTCTCCACTTCAAACAAATATAAGTAAACGCAGGAATGAGTAAACAGAAAGAGTACTCAGTACGAAATGGAAAGTTATTTATTGTTTTCCTCTTAAATTATGCATTTACTATATTACATCTATTTACTTCAAAATATGAAGTTATGGATATTTTTAAATTTTATAATATGCAACTTTGCATGTGATTATTATAAACTTTGATGCATAACTAATCAAAATACTATAAGATATATATTTTAAAAAAATTATACGAACGCCACTTTAGTGTTATACTTAAAAATAGTTAAACGAACAATTTTAAATATATTAACTTTTATATCCCTCATGAAATATGAAATATTCACAATTGTGAATTAATCAACTGTTTCTACGAAAGATAATTTTATAAATTTCACCTAACCTTATATAATTTTTTTTTTTGAAATAGTTAACATGTTCTTATTTCATAATAATTTAGGTAGATATGTAAACAAACAATCTCATGTAACGATTAAAAAAGAAAAGAAAAAAGAGGTTGTCATCAATTTTGGAAAATTTGAAGGTGACAAAATTGCTGGCCGACTTGGCAATTCACCGACCTATTCATATAATAATCATATATTAATTATATAAGCTGGATTGATCAGTGTGGGGCTATATGTATGTAGCTACACACTATCAATTAATTATGTATGTAGCTACATACTATGAATTATGGATGGTTTGGTAATTATTTTTCTCTAATGACCAGTTCACGTCACAATCTACCACCATTCTTATATTAATTATATAAGTTTTTTTTGTTTAATTATTTTCAGACCTTCTGAACTTGTTTTTATTTAAAAGTTGGCCCCTGCTTAGGGTTTTGCCTCCTTTCGATCCCTGGACTTACATTTTTTTATATTCTAGTCCAACTGACTTGCTATAGCAGGTTGCAACTGACACATAATCGTTGCCTGCCACATCACCTCCGCCACGTCAAAAACCACTGCCACGTTGGTTGGACTAAAAAATAAAAAAGAGAAAGTCTAGGGATCGATCATCTCAGCACGGATCGAGACCTCCCGGATGACGTAGGCGACGACGAACCTCCTGGACGGCGCAGACGACGGCGCGCGAAAGCTCCAACTCCAGCTCCTGTACCGAACGAAGGCGGCGGATCTGCGTTGCACGAAGTTCCGGCGAGTTGGTTGTCGCAGCGTTCTCACCGGTGAAACCCACGAACGCGCTCGGCCACTACGATCCTCGTCGGCAAAGATGAAACTCCGGCTTAATCAGATTTGTTTGTGGGAAGCTTGTGAATGAGTGGCAGCGGCGAACCTTCGAATGGCAGCTCAAGCCTCA
>JAYMTF010005146.1:0-12017 GCA_036897485.1 Pelargonium nanum | reverse complement strand
CTTCTCTCTCTCTTTCTGGTTTCCTCCATTGCAAACCAAGCTTTCTTTCCAGCTTTCTAAGGTCCCTCTCCTCTTCACAAACCTACCAACCAAATCACCCACCTCTGCTTTTTTATTTATTTTAATTTTTTGCCCATCTAGAATCAAGACCCATCTTTTCCTTTCCCATATAACAATTTCTCTCTCTGCCTCTCTCCATTTTTCCCTTCAAAGATTGGATTTTTGTCTGGCCTTCCTCACCATTTTCATCATTCTCCTCAATTTTGTTTGGCCCACTAGAGGCCACATCTCCTACTTGTGAACTACTCCTCTGCAACTGTTTTTAACCCTTTGGGCTTCTGGGTTTTGGTGGGTTTGTGCTATTTCAGGTCTACATTGGCTTCTTCTATGCTGATTGAGTCTCTGCTGGTTCAAAAGGAAGCTCCTTTTTCTTTTGTTTTGCTTCTGGGTTTGTGGGTGCTATCAGGAAGAGAGAATCAAGGAGGGTTTGCTTGGCTTTGGCTTTAGATCACTGTAAAGTAAGTAAATGCTCTCTCTTTCGAAATCACTTTTTTGGGGGAGATTTACATTTCTCTTTTTCTGTATCTTACTTGGACCATAAGTGATGCCTTCTTAAGTTTTGCTCATTTTTTTGGTCTTCATATAGATTTAGGCTAGTGGTTTGATAATTGGTGATGCTAGGGTTCTGAATTTGTTTTTGAATTTTGAAATTTTATTGTTAATTCAGTTTTTTTTCTTCCTTTTTGCATTATCATGGATTATGAGCAAATGGGTTTCTTCTTGATGTATTCAAGACTTGAAATATTATTGGTTTGTTTGGGAATCATCATATCCTAATGTGTCAATGTAGTAATTTAGCTTCTTTAAATGTCGTGTCGTATCGGGTTCTCCTTTATTTCTCTGATTGATCCCCCCATAATTGGTTCAGATTAATTCAAGAATCTAATCTCATCAGATGTTAGTGTTATTCTTTTCATGGGATCTGAGTGTTGAATCAAGATAAGGATGCTTTAAATGAGTTGAGTAACTTATGTTACTGATATTTGTGCCTTGTTCTGCCCGAAGAATCATTGGGGTAACTGAAATTCACATCTGATACCTTGGCAAGTTCAGATATGTAACGGCTATGCCAAATTATGTGGAGTTACTTGACATGATTTTGCTATCCAATTGCAGGTGGGGATGTCTCGAGTTTTCTTGCTGGAACTAAATTGACTGCCTATGTTTTGCTAGTTTTGGGTATCCTAGGTCATCAGAAATGTCGTCTGGTCAGAGCTCTTTGAGTGCGGAAATGTTGAAAAAGACCTCAATTTTTGGTTTAAAATTATGGGTTTTGATTGGTGTATGTGTTGTTGCATTTATTGTGTTGATTATTTGTGCCTTACCTGCATGGTTCACGTGTCGGAGGAAATCTAGAACCCGAGCAAAATTCTCTCATTCCCAAATACCCGATGTCTCCAAGGATATCAGAGTTGATAAGGTTGGCGCTCAGAGTTTCCATGATCATTCTGAAAGTTTATTTGTTAATGTCAATGATAATTGTAGTGATAAGAACTCGGAGAAGATGGTAGCTCATTATGGAATGAGCAAATCTAGTGACCCTGATAATATTAGCCAGTGTAGCTCAGTTTATCATCACGAGAAAGGATTTAGTTCACAGTCAGGTGAAGAAGGAAGCTCGGGGACTGCTCGGAAGCACTCTTCATTATCATATGGTGGACATGTGACAGCTTCTCCATTAGTTGGCCTGCCAGAATTTTCTCATCTTGGGTGGGGTCACTGGTTTACTCTTAGGGATCTCCAGTTCGCAACAAATAGGTTTTCAGCAGAGAATGTGCTTGGTGAGGGTGGATATGGGGTTGTTTACAAGGGCAAACTGGTCAATGGAACCGAGGTAGCCGTAAAGAAGCTTCTTAATAATCTGTAAGGATACTATAGAGACACAGTCCTTTAATTGTATGATCTTTTGGTTTAAATATGTTCTTACGATTGGATATGGAATTGAGTCTACAGGGGACAGGCTGAGAAAGAATTTCGGGTAGAAGTGGATGCTATAGGTCATGTTCGACATAAGAATCTTGTGCGCCTTTTGGGCTATTGTGTTGAAGGAGTTCACAGGTAATATTCAATTATTCAATGCTCTTAACACTCCAACCAATGTCCTGCTGTAATATCCAGTTCTAATTTGAGCACAGAATATCTAAGATAGTGTAGTCTTCTTGGTTGTTATTAATAATAAATAGGCTTCTGGTGTACGAATATGTCAACAATGGCAACTTAGAGCAATGGCTTCATGGGGCTATGCGCCAGTATGGTACTCTTACTTGGGATGCTCGAATGAAGGTTGCTCTCGGTACTGCTAAAGCGTAAGTTCTTTCATCTTATTGGTTTGGCATTTTACAAAAGCCCAGTATCCAAAAAAGCTTGTTCCGTTGAATTTCAAATCATTTTCAGTTGTAGTTTATCCTGTCCCTTTCTTGCTGGTACAAGTGGTTGAAAAAAATTATTGTCAAATTTTTGGGACTTTGGTATACACCATTTGAGACTAAAATTGATGAAAGAACTGACATTCTATTGGTTGTGCTAGTTGTAAGAATATGAACTGATTTACATGCTTGATTGCAGGCTTGCTTATTTGCATGAAGCAATAGAACCAAAAGTTATTCACCGAGACATTAAGTCAAGTAATATCTTGATTGATACTGAATTTAACGCAAAGGTTTCTGATTTTGGACTGGCCAAGCTCTTGGATTCAGGAGAAAGTCACATCACAACTAGGGTGATGGGAACATTTGGGTACGTGTAGCTTATTTGCGTCTTCTTTTTTTACTAATCCGTGTCAATAATCCTCTGAGTGGTTTCTGTCTACTTGAATTTCAGTTACGTGGCACCAGAATATGCTAATACTGGTTTGCTAAACGAGAAGAGTGACGTTTACAGTTTTGGTGTTCTCCTGCTAGAATCGGTTACTGGCCGGGACCCTGTGGATTATGGCCGGCCTGCTGATGAGGTATCTAGATCTTATTACTTTATAACCATTAGCTGCATGGCTGCTACTCTCTATTTATGTGTGCGGATGTCCAAAAAGTTATTAATCGCTTTTTATGTTCGTGGCAGGTTAATCTTGTTGAGTGGCTTAAGATGATGGTGGGGACAAGAAGAGCTGAGGAAGTCGTGGACCAAAATCTTGAAGTTAAACCCCCAACGCGCGCTCTAAAACGTGCACTTTTGGTTGCACTTAGGTGCGTTGACCCCGACTCTGAGAAAAGACCCAAAATGAGCCAGGTGGTTCGCATGCTTGAAGCTGATGAATACCCATTTCGTGAGGTACCCGACTTTCTCTTCCGCAAAATTATCTTGATTTCGATGTTGACAAAGTCTCAATTTTGCATGATTGTTAGTATGTTTGTGTGACTAGGCATTTATTTAATATACTAGGAAATAATTCACGACAGTACTACACAACACCTAGTTTTTTTGTCAGACATCTCACTGACTATGGTTTGGACTGTAGACGTTATTAATATGTTAACGTATTTCAAAATTGTCCATTTATGTCTTTGATCTTTTCCCAATTTATCACTCGTTATTACTTTTTTTTCTTCCCGAGCATTGGATCATATCTGCTAACAAAGTGATCTCGGAACCTTTATTTGAAATAAATAACAATTTGAGGGTTGTGAACTTTTTTCAGGATCGGAGGAACAGGAAAAGCCGCACGGTGAGCATGGACATTGAGTCCATAAAAGAAATTTCAGGTTCAACTGATGTAGAAAACAAGCTCGATGATGCAGAGAGCCGTTTATCCAATGCAACCACTGGACAGAACTGACAGACAGAACCGGAGTGAATTGGTGCCTTCTCATCGGTCAGATATAAAGCTTTCGGTAATCATCAATACATATACATCTTAAAGTCTGTTTTTTGGAAGGAAAAAAAAAGTTCGTTAATTTAGGAGAGAAATTGGATTGGAAATAGCCCTTTTGTATTGTGAAGCATTGCTGTTGTTTTTAATACCATCTTCTCGGCTACGAAGTCATGGAATGGTAAAATGAAAGTGGTGCTTCCAATCCCGAGTTTTTTTTTGTACAGATGTATGGCCAGAATCAATGTCTTTTTATACATGATTTAACATTCTTTTACTGCTTTTTCCTGGTTCACTGTTCTTGATCTCGTTGATGACATAATTGGTTTCACTCATCGAAGCATCGAATCATTGAGCATTCTCTTTATTTCTCCCATGCCTCCCTCTTTTGCAGAAAGTCCTGCATGTCATTGCAGTACAATGGAGTGAGCATCATTGTTTCTACGGGAAACCGAACAAAAAGAACAAAAAAGAAGAATGATGCTCACTCCATTTGCGTTTCTTTTCGCCTTGTGCATATCAGCATGTCTCGTTGCTCATAAGTTTCATGTCACACGTTAAATGAGGTTTGTTTTGGGGTTTCTTTTCCCCGTATGCATATCAGCATGTCTCGTTGCTCGTAAGTTTCATGTCACGCGTTAAATGAGGTTTGTTTTGGGGTCGGTTTTGATCTTTAGACAACCCAGTCCTTGATTCCTGGATGTTTTTGGCTTCTTGCATCAGTTTTCTTCAACTGCACATGATCCTTACATGCATGTCTTTGGCATTACTATATTAGGGTATCGTAAAGTAGCCGACCATTAAATTCAAATTCAAGATTTATCTTTTCTTGACTGTTTCGCCTTAGGCTTGTGCAACGGTCATGTTTTGTCTTCGCACGTGTGGACATGCATCGCACACGTGTTATGTTTGATCTATAAAGTTATGGTAGGATTGAAGTTGGGCATGAAAAGAAGCATGCATTGTCTGTATTTCTATAATTAGCATTACCAGAAAGGGTATGGGGAGTGAGGGACCACAGATAAGAGTAGTCTCTCAACCACTATTCATATTTTATGGTCCATTTCTTGAGTGATGAGTGTGCTTCTTGGTCCATATGCTTCACTCATGAGAAGACAAGAAAGTTGCTGGCAATTTTTTTAGACCATTGCTTATTTACATTTGGCCCAATATAGATGACCAAGCAAAACCCAAACATCCAAACTATGCTCAGCCATGGGTTAGTAATAGTTTGGTAAGTCAGAAGTTGTTCAGTCACGTTGGAAAGAAAATGTCCGCAAGCGATAACTGTTTGATTATCTCGTTAGTTTTAGTCTTAAAAAGTAGGAATGACAACAGGGGCATGTATGAGGTCGGGTTTATAATACTTGTACACGTCCCGCTCTCCACCCCTGTTCTCTGTACTCGTATTGTTCTCGAAAAGTTTTTTCCCACCACTCGACTAGGTAATGTTTTATTGCCCCGTGCCCGTCTTGTGCCCATTCTAGGCGGCGGGGGCATTGGGTCACCATTGAATTCCGGCCAAATTGTCATTTCTATCAAAAAGTGCCAAGAAGTTGTTGATAAGCTCCACATTGGCAAACTTTGTTTCAATCGCTAACTTATCAAACAATTTCTTTTGTGTCAAGTCTCTAGGAAGCTGAGACTTGGATTCTACGGCGTTGGGATAATTAGGATTGTCAGTTCGTTCTTCGCGTGTTCAACTTCTGACTTATTCACTTATTAAACAAGTACTTGTACCTTGTTTGCGGGTATTCAATCCGATGTGTTTTTTGGTCGGGTTGTAACTGAATCACGTTCAACATGCACATTTGTATGAAAAACGCACGTCTATGCGAATATGATTAAGTATTTTCAACCCGAAGTTCGAAATTTGGGAATATGCAATGTTGATATTTGTGGAATTGTGTGGGGGTTGGAGGGTTATGGACACTATGCAACATCAAGTTGCCTTTTTGTTGCGGCCTGTAGAAAAGTTAGGCGCCGCAACTTCTTGATGGGATCAAACCTTCTGTACATACAGTGAACCTATATCACTCACAAGACAACCAAGAAACAAAAAAGAGTATACATATATGTATACTGCATGGATTTTGTATTTGATTCAATTTTTTATCTTGATTTTTGTTTGCAATTGCTTCCACTTATAGTTTAGTTTTGATCATGTGAGCCGAGCGTAGATTGATACAAATAGATTACGATGAACTGGTAATTTATTAAATGACCTTGAAAAAGTTTGACATGACAATTTACAACTTTAGTTTTCAAAACATGTTTTATGTATTTCAACTGGCTCTTTAGTTGCAAGAATGATATCTTTAAGAAAAAGTGATTGTCGTTCTCCGACTCTTAATTACTTCTCCAACTTGAGAGGGGCATCTAATGCCATCTACTTCTAGAACATGATTTTATGGTCGTTCCGCAACCTTGGATGCTGAAATCGTCTTTGGGGCGATCTCTTAGTTTCTATTCCGCGAGACGATCGATGGGTTGGCTCAAGAATTTTCCTTCATTTGCCTTGTTTCACTCAAGGGGTTGAAGGGAGACTGTGCATCAAGTTGTTCGAAGGGGCCAACTCTCAAACTCTCTTCTCCATAGGCACAATTCACTAATCAAATTCATTTCCTCCTTGAACCTAATGATCAAGAAAACATCCTTAAACTTGTACTTCATTTGCATTTGAAAGCCAATGAGTGCTCTCATCTGCATATAGCATTGTTGCCATTGCAGAAACAATGATACCTCTCCACATATAGAAGATCAAACAACCAAGTTATCAAGAAACTTGCATGCATGTGATGTCTCCAAAATGATAGCTATGTCTATCATAAGCACTCCCATCCAACACACTTGCTCCTATTTAAACCTCTCATTTCCTATATTTGCAAAAAACCAACCAGACTCCCAACCTTCCCTTCAAGGAAAATAACATCACTCACTTTCCACACCAAAGGAACCAACTTGGTTGCATATTTTAACATCAAGTATATATATACAAAGAAACTCCGAATTATATATAAGTAATTAATAACTCATCCGAAAAGTCTGGGGAATACCTAGGTCCACAAACAAGTGCACAAACGTCACATGTTTGAGAAGTAACTAGCGATCTTGGGCCATTGGATCTGCGATTGTGTACTTAGGTTTTTTCAAAAGTAGAATAATATTCTTGATTCTTGTACATTAGTTTAGAGATCATCATATCATGGCTCTTGCTTGTGATGAACAAATGGTGGAACTAAATCTTGCAACATGCCATAGTCAGGAACTTGGAGCTGCTGCTGATTATGTTGCTGATGAACAAGGTTTTGATAGTACAATGATGAGGTGGCGCCGCCGGGTGGTCGGTTAGTACTCAAGGGAAGCATCTGAGAAAGGAAGTCTTGGGGAAAACTAGGTGACATTGTTGAAGCTGAGGCCAAAAGAGAAGGTGGTAGCATTCCACCAGCATTGCCTCTGAGAGTCACCGGACATTGATGATTGTGCTGTCCCTCGTACGTTGTGATCACAGTCGATGGATCTTGGTACGATCTCTCGACGCGCTTCTTGACCGTGCACTTCTGAGTTGTGCATCTGTAATAGCTTCTGCAAGATCATGATCAAATAGTAATGCAATAGTTAATGGCACAAAGTTACGAGAACAGTGAAAACTGTATCACTCTACACATTTTCATAATCAGTCTACGCTACTTTTACTGCTTACATAGATAACGAAATAAACTTGAATGGTATGGATTAAAATGAAAGAAACCTTGGATAAGGGCTGTTCTTGACAGCCTTTTGTCCATATTTCCTCCATCTGTATCCGTCTTCAAGATGATCTATGTCGCTCTTTGTCAAGAAGGCGAAACGAGGCTGTTTTTCGCGCTTCTCTTTCTTTTTCGGTTTAATTCTGATGATGATACATGTAGGACAAAGAGACAACAGTCAATATTGTATAAAGAAAGAGAATCAAGATTCTTGACAACAAAAGTAGAGCACAAATCATGCCATTGATCACTCATATCCCATAAAACAAAAACATATGTGGGTATAAAGTAGTAATCAACTAGGGTTTTGTCTATATTTTGAACATGATTCAAGAATAGTAGATGAGAAATAAATAGATCCATAATGAGAGTATATGCAGTAAAAATTGCAATATCTATGTAAGTGTTTGGAAATTTCACCAGTTCCTTCCAAATAATTTAAAACAGAAGAAAAGATCAACCCTAGTAGATTCCCATCAATATATATAATTATTATTTTGTTGACAAAACACAAGTAAATTAAAATGAAGCAATTTCTTTAAAGAAAAAGTCAAGAAAATGAAAATGTGATTTAAAAAGAAAATAGTTACTAAGAAAAGCTTGTGATCTTTCCATGGATCAAGAACCTACTCTTTCTTGGACTTGTCATCTCCTTCCTCTCCCTCCTTGGCTTCCTTATCATTCTTGCTCTTCCCTGAATCTTCTTCGGCCGCGGCGGCCTCAGTGGAAGAAGAGGACACTGAGGAATTGTGCACTGAAGAAAGATTGTTGTTGTTACTGTTATTGTTATTGTTGTTCTCAGAACTTGCACCTACCTCAGCACAAGTACTAGGAACCTTCTTGGAGCTTGTTCCATATTGGTGATGATGATCTAGTACTGGAGAGACAACCTCAGAAGAGGAACAAGACATGTCAAAGGCTCTTGACAAGGTGGTGAAGTCCATGTTGGAGCCATGTAAGCAGTCTGAGAAGGTCATGTGGTCAAAACCTAGGTTTTGATGAGGTTGATGAGAAGGAGGCGTGGTTGTGATTGGTTGGTTGTTGTAGAACATGGTGTTGTAGAAGAAATTAGGGTTGAGATGGTATGGATCTTGCTTTTCATCAGACATTTAAGAGGAACAAGAAGAAGAAAATAGGGAAGTTTAGATTTTATATGTACCTCTTGTTCTTGATCTTCTTCTTCACTACCTCAATCAAAGCACACAAATTAAAGAGCTAGCTATAGTTCAAGGAGAGGAGCTTTAGTGAGGCTCTTTAACAGCATAGCTAGAGAGAGAGAGAGAGAGCAAGGTTTTGATATTATGTTTTGGAGAGGAGAGAGAGGAGAGAGAGAGTTGTTTGGAGCTGGTAGGGTTTGGATACACTTCACAGTTCACACTCTCAGCTTTCAGTTTCAACTTGGTATATGCCAACAAATAAAATACTCATTTTTTTTCTTCTTAATAACAATTTTATCATGTAAAGTCATGCATGTGTTTTCTAAGTGGAATATTTTATTTTATGAGAATTAAAAACTGAAATAATTTTGATAAATTATCAAAATACTTCTTTTATTTAAGAGAATTAGATGAATATGAGAAAACTTATGCACACTTAAGGGTATTAATCTTTTTATTTATTATTTACTTTTAAAATATATAAATTTGCAAGGATCACACACATATATATGGGTTGCTATCTATCTCTTTTATTTTGTTTTTCAATAATAATAATAATAATGTATGAGAATAACCCTATATGGGTAGCTACTCAATGCCCTCAAGAATTCCTACTAATAATGCTATGGATTGGACACTCAGAGAGAGAAACATGTTGGACAAAATGTACAAAAAAGTAGGTTTATAAGAATAGACTTTTACATTAATTTATTTATTTGTCAATCTATCCTAATTTATCCATAAATTAATAGAGGAATAGAGACAGAAATTAATGATTAAAACTTAGCTTTAGAAGCAATTGCATTCTTCTGTATATTTTGACCCAGATCATATAATTTATATTTGTTAGTTTAAATCTTTATATGGGTAATGAAATTTTCAAACAAGCTATCATATATCGAATCGGGAATCTTAACCTTAATAATTGGTAAATCTCCTCCTACCACATTTTAATATAATCGAGTCGTTTTTTTTACACAATGAATAACATAACTTTCTCTATAAAAATTCATTTGCAATTTTCAAATCTTAATCTTGGGAGCTCAAATTAAATTAACAACTTTCTACCCATTTATCCAATGCATTTAATAGTAAAACCAGAAAAAGAAAACAGAAAGTAAAATATGGTTAAAAAATATATATAAGAATTAAATTACAACTTGAGGGGTCAGAATCAGGTTGTTTGGAGACGGAGCGTAATTGGTCAAATTCCAACTTTACGGTTTCCTTTGTGTGGAATCGGATTACACGTGTCAAAATTGGGCACCGGCTTTTGACCGTTGCTGGCACGTGGGAGATTATTTCACCACTCCTCTTCCTTCCGTTCCGTTACCGTTGCCAAGTTTTCACTTTTTGTGTTTTAGACCCTGTACTTTTTATTTTATAAAATAGACCCCATTTTATTATTATTATTAGCCATGTTTTTTTAAATTAGATTAAGTCGAATTCACGTGATTATGACAACACATTACAATTTTATTCACTCATCTCAAAGAATTTGTTGGATTAGAGAGGATTCGATTTTTTAATGACTCATCAATCTAAAACATATGAAGTCAATCACCATGAAATACTAGTTGGGTCATACGCATACCAACTTAAACTCTAGGCGGAGTCAAGTTAACGTGATATTAAAACTAGTTCTGTTTGAATTCAGTGACCCATTTGTCTTGTTTCTTGACTTAAATTCGCCTATCAATGAAACGAATCATATCAAGTTTATTAAAAAGTTACATTTAATATCATAAAAAACAAGAAAAAGAATGCAACAAGTTGATATATCGATGATGATTCAGGAGAAAACCTGAAGAACTAGAGAGAGAATTAATATATATGAGGCTATTAACTACCAAAAGGCAAGTTGATTTTTGAGATATGATCATGCAAGTGCTTGCAAATGATAGATCATAGACCATGACAACAATAAGGCTGCACAAACCTAGTGGTAGTGCACTCTCTCTCTATATATATATATATGCACATGGGAAGAGAATATATATTATTGATGCATGTCTTGCGGCTCCAAAACTATCTGCATGCAGGCCCACATTAATGTTAGTGTGATCAGATTCTATGAACTGAACCATATTGATATGATGATGATGATGATGATGATGGAACTCATCCTTAATATTAGTTTCAAGAATCACAATCATGCATGCCATGATCTTGGCCATGTCTATCTCCAAACTTTCTTCGATAACTCTCTCTCACACACACACAAAATTGTATACAGTGCTCAATGCTCATCCTATATAGATTCTTGGGAAGGTATTAGTGCATGTGTGCGCGTTGGTTGTGTGTATTTTTATGTATACATTGGTAGAGAATTATCGATAAGTCTCTTGACGAATATCAGAAAAGTTTTATATATTTATTAGTGTAAAGTATTAGTAAAATCAGAACTATAAGTATTTGTATATTGATGTAAGAATATAAACAATACTGAACTTCTAAAATTTACAAACAATTATTAGTGAAGCATCCAAAGTTTTCCTTCAATTGTTCTTACAATTAGATTAACATATTTTGAGTTTTTTTATTGACGATAAAACTCGTAAACATTATTATTTTTTCATTTATATCCCCTTGATTGAGTTATAGACTATTCTATGAAAATTGTCATATAAAGTAATGATCAATTTTCGAGTCGAGAATGACACGATAAAATATAATTAGTTTTTGATATCGAAATTTGCAAAAGAAAAATGGTCTCACAAGAGAATGGAATATGTGTGGTGAGACTTTTTGGTATTATTTTGAAAAATATTGCAGAATTAGAGATGAAGCCAAAACCAACAACATGAGGAGCATGAGATTGTTGACTTTGTGGTGTCCTTAATTTGTGTGTATATGATGATGATCTTAGAGACTATATATATATTATATATAGATCTATTGGAAAAACTATTATGGTCAATGAAGGGCAGGTTATTTGTTACATCTTGACTGTACGAAAGAATATTAGAGACATGGATGTATCTGTGGAAACTAAATTAATGTAAAACAATCTAATTTATTTGAGCCCTAACCTCTTTTAAGGATGCAATATGTTAGGTTTAGAATCAAAAAAGAAACCATGACATCACATGCATGCCAACATGACCTCACAACACACAAGTTTTTTTTTTTCTTCCAAAGAAACATAGGTCAAGTCAAGCTACAAGTGTACACACACAAATAAATGTTAGGAGGAGGATTCACACATGTATTCTATTTACATGTATTTTCATATGTATTTGGTAT
>JAYMTF010005145.1:0-12019 GCA_036897485.1 Pelargonium nanum | reverse complement strand
TATATATATATAATATTGTTACTTTACGCCCTTGGGCTAGCAAATTTTCCGAAACAGTCTGCTGGGAGACTTGATTGTTGAATTTCTAGACTGACATTTAAACATTTACTTGAGGAATTGATTCAGTCTGCTGCATGTTAACATAATCTTTAGACAGCTCCAATAGATCTTACAGGGAGATCTCACTTTATCATCAACTTGATATGAATTATGTCGGATGTTTATAGGTTATGTTTTACAATTGAAGTATATTGAGAAACTTAATTACAAATTTACAATCATTCACATGGGAAAGCAATTGATGTGTGTCGTGGATCTTACATGGGGATATCTTCATTATATTAGTTTCTTTGTCCATTCAGGGCTCTAGACTGGGCGATAATTTTGATGGGTTATACAATTTAAATAAATTGACTACTGATTTAGGAAAGCTTTCAGATACTGAATCCTCATTTCTACAACGGTCACTCATTCTCAGCTTACTTTGTTTGCAGATGCATAAGTGCTGTGATTGCAGGAAGTGAGTATGTGAGGCTAGAACGTGAACATCAACAGAGACACTCTTTCTCAAATGGCCATGCCGATGCAGAAATGGATCCTGAAATACAGGGTAGTTTGTCTGCTGAAGCTAGCATAAAGTCTGCAATGCAGCTTTTTATAAAATTTTCTGCTGGAGTCGTGCTAGATTCATGGAGTGAAACTAACAGGTAAATGATTAAGGTTTGCCAGTTGATTGCTACAAGAATTTAGAGCTATTAGTGACACCATCCTCTTTGGTACAGGCTATCGAAGTTATGCACACACATACAAGCTAGTTCTTTTGGTTCCAAAAACACTTTTATTAGAGCATCACACTGTAAATGCTCTCATATTTATTAATAACTAAATACCCTGTTTTTCAACTTTCTTCTCAGATCTCATCTCGTAGCGAAGCTCATTTTCCTGGACCAACTTTGTGAGATCTCACCATTCCTTCCCAGAAGCTCCCTAGAACCCCATGTTCCTTATGCCATTCTTCGTTCAATATACAGCCAGTACTACGGGAACACTCCATATACACCTCTGGCACTACTAACTGCATCACCCCGGCATTCACATTCACCTGCAGTGTCGCATGCTCATGCATCTCCCGGGTTGCGGCCTCGTGGTGACTCAACTCCCCAGTATGGTGCTAATGATTCAGGTTATTTTAAAGGGTCGTCTTCCCATATCCAGGAGAACCTATATGATACTGATACAGGGAGCATGAGGAGCACAGAGAACAAGCACCGGAATGCTCGTCGATCTGGCCCATTGGATTACAGTTCGAGCCGTAAAGTGAAGCAAGGGGAGGGCTCAACCTCCGGGAGCAGAGGTCCCAGCCCGTTACCGAGGTTTGCAGTGTCGAGGTCCGGTCCAATATCATACAAGTAGACAACATGAAAGAGAGGATGGTGGTAAATTATGTACTGCTTTTTGTTGATAGTTAGTTAAATTGGTAAGCAAATATTGTATGGTATCTAAATATAAATTTTGGCATAATGTATATTTATGTGATGCAGAACTCTATGCCTGTAGCCCTTGTATTGTTCTTTAGCAAATAAATTCATGCAATCAATTTCACTTGTGCATACACAATATATATATATAGAGAGAGAGAGGACTCTCAGCCAATAAATCATGGCCAATTAGGTGATGTCACATCAGCGATTTACACCCATACTTGTCCCAAAGAATTTTTGGGCGCGTAGCACTCCGCCCTGATCCATTTTGTTTGTCTTTGGCTGAGAATCTCTCTGTCTGGATTCATTTTGTTTGTCTCTTGGCTGAGATTCCAGATACTTTTTTTCTCTCTCTCTCTATATATATAAGCAATGTAACAACCGAGCCTTGAACCTGAGGCCTCAATAGAATACACAATATATGGTTGCTTGTCTAAATTTTACTGCTCTTTATTGTTGAAATAACATTTCTATTGTATGGCTGCTTTTACTTGCAACCAAGTTTTATTGATGTAGATAGTGAAGCTCAAGCACGTGTATGTTCTGTAGTAAATTTCAAGATACAAATACATGCTATATCAAAACACAAATTTCACTACTGACTGTGAAACTTTACATATATATCCATCAAAGTAGCCAAGTTTGGTCTGGATATGAGGAGATGGCCAACTCATCTGAGGTGATGCCTGCACCACCAAAATGAAAAAGTAAGAAAAAGTATGTCCAAGAATGGTATAATAGATAAGAGTAAAAACGCGTCGCGATTGACTGTTATAAACCTGAGGGTTTCTTTTGTTCCTCGACGAATTTTGCAGCGGATAGTTGGGAGCCCAAGGCGTTGGTGAGCCTCGTAGCGGTGGCAACCTGAGAAACCTATTTATACAAACAATGAAGATGGTGGTTGGTCCCCTGAAGAACACACTAAAAGATGATAGTAAGACACCAACTGAATCAGGCTTCTCAGCTCCGTTTTCATTTTAACCTACGAGTTCACTCACTGGCTGAAAACGACCATTTCTTTAAAGACTAGAAGTATGATTTTGGAGAATTTATAGAGGCACATACCATAGTAAACTCCATCGACTTCAAGCACATCAATCTGCAATAGCAAGGCAATTGCTGAGATTCAAGCGATTTTGAATCATATGTACATATTGAAGTTTCAAAAGTATAAAGTTTAACAAGGGTTGTGGAGTGGGAATAACACTTGCGTTCGATCCCCACTCAACACACTCCTGAGTAGAGGGATGAGTTTTAACTGTGACTTACCCTCGAATAGGGATTAGTCTGAGTGTTAGCGGGCCCGCTTAGGACTCATGGTTTAGACCCCCAAAAAAGAAGAGAGGATAAAGTTTAATAGAAAAAGGGAACTTCCTGCTATCGGACATAGAAGCCCCAATCATAGGGTAAGAAAATAGTTCTCAAGGCAGCACAATTTACATATAAAAGTTGTGCAAAACCTAATAGCAATTAGTGTAGGAAGATGAGTAACAATATTTGATAGTAAATTGCTCTGCATCCTAGCAATTACCAGGTAACTGCAATTAATAGGAAATGGGAATGCTCAAGTATTGTGATTGTTTCAAGTTCTTGAACCAGAGTTGCTTGAGATTTAGTTGGGTTTAGAGGGCATATTTTCTTGCTAAGCAATTCTAAACATAATAATGTTTCAAATCACATTTTCCTTTTTGCTTGCAAAGAAAATGACCACTGTTCTCTCATTCTCCAAAGTTTTTGTAACTGCCTTGGATTTGGAGATCATTGTTCTCTAATTCTCCAAAGTTCTAAACCAAACATCATAGCTTATCAAATCTAAGCAAAGCAAGATGTATATATGCTATAAATCTGGAGAAAGACTTGAAAACAAAAAAAACATACAGGGACTTGGAGACCGATTTGTTTGATGCTGTCCATGAGCTCCTCCACTTTGTTTGGATCATTAGATCTTGTACGCATCAGAGGTCTCTTTATCTTCTCCAATGGAAGCTCCACAATCACCGGACCATTCTGGCCACTGCTAGAAGCTGCTCCTGAGAATCAAATCAACAAATCAACAACCAACAAATCAACAACTATATAGAGATAGTGATAGAGATGGAGATTTTCAGAAAATTTTACCGTTAGATGAAGCTGAAATTGGGAAGCTTCCCAATACCAAATTGTTTGGGACTCGCAAAAACAAATTGGCCATTTCTCTTTCTGTCCCTCAACACTACCAATCAATGACCAAACAACAGAAGAGAAAAAGATAAGAAATGAAATGATTTTATTTTTGCTTCATCTGAACCGTTGGTTTTGTGAATCTTCAAATGAATGGTCCTGATGCTATAGGTTGTAATATATGCATGTACACGCTCACCACCAAATCACCATAAACATTTGTATTTTGTCATCTCCCTTGGTTTCTTCAAAGTGCAAATCCATGGCCGCTGTGACGTCCTCTTCTCTACTTCGGTAAGTGTTGTTGTTTCAGATAATGTGACGTTTTGCGAGAGGACGCTTCTGGGTTTTGATTGTTTTTGCTTGCAATTGCAGAAACTGTGCAGCGATTGGTGTGAGAGTGAAAGGTTTTGGGACTGTGAAATCCTTGTCCTGTCCCAAGCTGATAAAAAGGTCTTCTTTTTCTCCTCTTCAGTCTCGCAGGTAATGTGAATGTTCAATTTTGAGCAGTAATTGTACAATTCTTGGTGTTATCAGGGTTTAGAAAATGATGGGTTGTATGCAAATTCCAGGTTTTCTGTTGTGTTTTAGTTAATATTCAGTTGAATTGCAATTGAGGTAAAAACCAGAATGTGTAAGGATTGTAGAAAATGTCTGTTATCGGAATTCGGAACCCTATTGTTTGTAAGAATTTAGGGGTTGCATAAGTTAGTAGCTACAATCTTCTTGCCATTCATAAATTCAGACTAAGGGTTTTGTTGGATCGATGATTAATCGAAAGTATTGGGCATTCTGATTATGCTAGATTGATGATTCCTTAGATGTATGAATTAGCTTATCTCAGTAGTTGTGTAGTGTAACTGTGTAAGCATTGTAGAAAATGTCTGTTATCAGAACCCTACTGTTTGTAGGAATTTAGGGATTGCATAAGGTAGTAGCTACAATCTTCTTGCCATTCATCGATTCAGACAAAGTGTTTAGTTGGATCGATGATTAATCGAGAGTATTGGGTATTCTGAGTATGCTAGATTGATGGTTCCGTAGATGTATGAATTAGCTTATCTCAGGAGTAAACTAATGGGGTTTCCATTATAAAAAATATAGGCATTTGCTATTCATAATTTTCAATAATGGATCACTTTGCTTATTCTTTGTAGATCATTCTCTCGGATAAGTGCTACGCATGATGAAGAAGCTTCAGCCAAAGCAGCCGCAGTCAATGCTGACAGTGGAGCTCCAACCATGTATCATTCCTTGTTGAAATATATATTCTGGTTTGATCTCGTATTTAATTTCTATGCCATGCAAACCTTAAACTATGTACCATTATTAAAGCCACAACAACAACCAAGCCATTTCCCAAACAATCTGGGGTTTGGTTACATGAATCATTTTGCAAAACTCTTTGGGATCTTTTGCTCATATTTGTCTCCTCCACTTCACACTTTTTACCATTGTTAGGTTTGTGTCATTTGACTGGTCAGAGTATGGAATTTTAGTTGTAGTTCGGATATGGAAGCTTTTTGGTAGTTTTGAAATTGAGTAAATTAGAGATGTCATCTTTAAGATTGATTGTTAAGTCTTTTGTAGTTTAAGGACTGTAAATTATAAAATAATGGGGAGAGAAGGAGACATTATACATTATGAAACTTGTCTTTGTGTGAAATTTGAAAAGTTCCACTTCTTACAACCAAAACAAACTATATGTGAAGTCAAATATTATTGTCATGGATCTGATATGAAAAAAAGTGCATTTTAGTTAAAAAGGTTCTCAAATGCATCTAACTTCAAGTAGGCCCCTAAACGAAATACGCAATTGTGAGGTTAATATGCTATGAAATTTCTGCAGAAAAATGAATTTCTTGTATATTTTTTCCTTAAATTAATGAGAGTTTTACCCTCACATCTTGAGATTCTTACCACCTAACTTGTTTGGAGTGAACTGTTTTTTCTTCTTTCAGATTTGATAAGATCATAGCCAAAGAAATCCCTGCAAGTATTGTGTATGAGGATGAAAGCGTCTTAGCATTTAGGGACATCAACCCACAGGCTCCTGTTCATGTTTTAGTCATCCCAAAGTTTAGAGATGGATTGACAATGCTCGGAAAGGTGAGTTTCGGTATTTCTGGATCGGATGAATTGCATATAATTCTGATATAAGTTAATTTTTTGAAGGACAGGCAATGCTTACTATTGTCCTGTTTAGATTAGAGGGCTAGGTCAGACTTTATAGCAAAAGCTGCATTACAAACATATAATATCTATTTAAAAAAAAACATATAATATCAATCATGAAGCTGAGTTTTGTGAATAATGTACAGTTAGGTAATGATCTTATGGTGGGATAAACATAAAACATCAAACCTTTGTGAATAAGCAGAATTTCTTGGAGCTGTCACAATACTCTCAATCATGACAAAAAGCCACCAAATTATACTTTTCATCAATAATATATTAATGTTTGAGAAATGGTTTCTGCATAGTCAGGCTGAAACAAAGCATGTGGAGATACTTGGTCAACTGCTTTATGTTTCGAGATTAGTGGCTGAGAAGGAAGGTATCCTGGATGGGTTTCGTGTTGTTATCAACAATGGTCCAAATGCATGTAAGTTATCGTCCCTCTGCTATTCGGTGTAAAATCTTGCTCAAATATGCATAAATATACATTAAGGTTGGTGCTCTACTGTCTATGAATGCAGGTCAATCAGTTTACCATCTCCATTTGCATGTCCTTGGTGGAAGGCAGCTCAAATGGCCACCTGGTTGAAGACTTTGGATTGTTCAATACTTCAACTTCCTTTTTATTTGTTACTTCTGCACTCCAAGAAACTTGAGATTTGATTATTATTCATAAAAATGCATGGAAAGATTTGGATGATACAATGAATGGATCCATGCAAATTTCTATGTTGTCCTTTAGCATTGAAGCTTAATATATAGTTTTGAAAATGAAAAAAAAAAAGAGAAGAAACAAACCTGAGATTTGATTATGTATGGATGATTATTATTCATAAACATGCATGATGCATGGAAAGATTTGGATGATACAATGAATGAATCCCTTAGCATTGGAGCTTAATATATATTTTTGAAAATAGGAAACAAAATTAAAAAAATGAACATTTTGTCTGAGCCCAGGTTCGAACTGGGGACCTTTAGTGTGTGAGACTAACGTGATAACCAACTACACCACCCAGACTGTATTGTTAATGATCTTTACTAATATATTATAAATGTAAAAATGTTAGGCTAGGCACATAATTTATGATGATTTTTTATATTCATTTCAGTTAAACTCAATCTATAATTCAAACAAGTGCTTGTAGCTGTATGTTTACACACCACACCACCATCTACTGAGAGGTATATGGTTATTCACAAATCACAAGTAAGCAATTTATTACAAAAAACTGTGGATAAAGAATCATAATAGTGAACATTTTATTCCCTTCCATCCCATGTACAAATAAATGAATTTGGGGCAATATTATGCTCTCCTCTTATTAATTTGAGTTGAAACTAAGTACAGTTTCTACAACAATTATGCATCACTGACTTCTTTCAACTTTGACAAATGTGTTGTATTCTATAACTATTGCTCTGTTCTCTTCTGCCAAAAAACTATTCCTTCCAATTCCAAGGGACTACCAGGGTAAAGCAGTAATTGTTCCACCGTTGTCCCTCTTGCACCATGTATTGTAGTTTACCAACAACTTCTGAGGTTTCTTCCGGGTATAAGGATCATTGCGAATGAAGAACGGTTAGAAGATTGTGATGCTACCAGTTTGATTGGAATAACGACAAAAGCAGTCTGGTTGTCTCAAATTCCTCTTCACAAGACGTTTATCTCGATTGATCATCAGTTTGACCAGGGGGAGCTTCTGTGAGACTTGGCGCCATATTTCATTTACTGTTCCATGCGGATCATCATAATCAAAGTACCGTCTCACCTGAACCACAGATTTTGAGATTAGCATTAAGCAGGCAGCTCAATGCTGCAAAGTAAATCAAGCTTACCCCACTAACGACTATATACAACACAGCAAGTATAAACTGAATGAAAGAATATTTTTCAATTGAATAAAGGGAAACCTGAAATGTGTGTTTCTAATGCATGGGTTGCATTTGGCTTTATAGATAATCATGGTATTTGTTGTCATCAACACAATAATACTCTAAATCAAAAGAAAAATAAAAACTATAAATATAGGATTGAAGGTTACATTTGAGATTGTCAGCTCTGATCTAGCAATTCGAGTGCACAATCAATACAGATCTTTACATTTGAAATTTGAACCTAAGATAACATGCACTAAGCTTTTGATGCCCGATATAGTTAAAAAAAATACGAGGATAAATTGATGCCCGATATGGTTACTATTGTAGATTAAACAATATTATAAGATGCTCTGGGTCTCTGACAAAAGCATATAAACGAATAACAATCGTGGGAGTTGAAGCATCATTTGTAAGATGTGTGATAAACATGAAATGATGGAACTCTGGGGCCCTTCTACATTTACCACGAGCAAAACATAAAACTATATATTCTGACAAATTTCATAAGACAGTATCATTTCAAGGGAAATTTCCGCGTCATTAGCTTAGTATTCAAAATTAAACAGAATTTTGTTTTTTGCATTTAACGATCTACCACACTCCTCTGCTAAGTATCTTTAGACACTCAAAAGCTTCAAAAAAGATTCTATACTTAACTTATTTTGTTAACATAAATTTTTGAAATTTCCTTCATACTTGGTATCAACTTTACCACCAACTTTGTTCCACCATGTGAAATATTAAGGCATCCATATATTAACAGATAGTATGACAGCAGTAGTAATGCTATAAAAAAAAAGTTGGAAAGAAAAAGTACACAGAAACTACTTGCCTTTTTTAGCTCCTTCTGATATTCCAGAATCCGTTCTGCGGGTATTTTCTTCAAAAATGAAAGTAAGAATTTTGGCTTTACAGCAGCGGCAGATTGTACAAAAATTGCGATCTTTCTATAGTCTATGACATCTTCAAAGGGCAACTCAATACTGTCACTAACAATCACAGGGACGCACAAGCTGACTATGGCATCAAAGAGTCGGCATGCTGATGGAGTATCACCAGCAGGATGTAGACAGAACTTTGATGTATGCATTCCTTGTGAAGCTGCGCGACGGCTCTCCCTGGATTGTGCTCCATGTTTTATAATGACACCCTTTTGATTTTCAAGCACTTTGAAAAGAATATCACGAATCTTTCCTCCCTGCAGACAAGTATTTGAAAATCCAGAAAAGAGAACATCAAATCATTGAAGGCGCCTAAATTGTGGATATCAGTCAAAGCAACACTCTTTTTGCCACCCAAAATGTATTAACAGAAATTGTATGACAGTATTTTACGCAGGAATTTCAAAGTTCTCATTGACAAATCGTAAGATACTACTCAGAATGTTACAACTATTCAAATAAGCCACTATACTCCTGATTCTTGAATATAAGTCAACTGATGATTACCAAATGCCAACAAACGTTATGAACATGTTACTCCGCGAGTAATTGACTTATTGACAGTATCACTAGTTCTGGCTTTGCATTCCAACTGCAGAAGTCAACGATGTAAGACAGCAGTCTCACATTCCCACACAGTTTAAACACACCACATAGTGAGATACAATTAGTGTAGTAAACCTGGCTATGACTAAAAAAACATCTCTTTGAAAAACAGAGATATCAAGAGCACAAAGGTAAACTTAGGCCAGCAGCAAGCCACCTCCAACAGCCAACCCACAATGCACAGTTTCAATAAACCAATATTGCTGTCTAACAAACCATTGGATTTTTTTCATATGCACAACTAGTATTCAAAGTTAGCTTAGCACTTGACTACACCCTGAAGTAAATGCAAGCAAGCGGGTAGCCAGCATTTAAGAGTTTGGCTTTTTGGTCGGGTTTTTCTCATAAGCTAGAATAAATATGCAAGAGCTACCAACAGTTCGCTTTGTGGTCTATATGAATCTATTGGTTTCTTAACTTTAGATTTTCTAGCATAATTCTCAGATCAAAACTTCTTACAAGGAGTAGGGACTCAAAGAATACAATCCAACAAAACATTTTGCTAAATAAATAAGACCACCTAAGATACCTTCAGCTACCATAGCATAGTTCAATAAATGCTCAAGGTCTCAAACTAAATAGACAAGCTTTTGTACCTCTTTTCGGTACCGATTGCCCATGAAGAACAGCAAGGTCTTCCTATCCTCGATCCCGATCTCGCCATCGTAGAATCGAATCCTGTGCGAGTATGGAACTACAATATCCTTCACCAAGGATCCCTGGTCCGGCCGCAATCTCCCGAAATCGGAGACAATCAGCATTGCATTCTTGATCCTATCCACCACCTTGTACAACGCATTCGGATCCTGAGCAATGATCACATGATCCACGCCATTGTTCCGCTTCCAGTGCTCCTGCTCCTCCAGCCACTCCATCAACGCTTCCTGCGTCTCCTCGTCGCTATAATCCGAGCCCGCACCTTTCACGGTCCGCGGCGGGATCACGACCAAGCTCAGGGACGAGAAGAACGGGACGTAGAACAGGTCCGCCTCGTCCGGATCCGAGACCTTCAAAACCGGAGACCCGACCCGCTCGGACTCGGGCCGCAGGAGGTCGGCAAAGAGGTACCACTCCCCCATGTGCTGGTGGCCGGGGTACTTGTCGGCGACGGGCTCGCCGCCGCGGGCCACGGCGTGCTGCTCGATCACGCCGTAGGTGAACCTCCGAGGCAGATCGTACATGTAGACCTTGACGGCGGAGTTTGGGGGCGAAATGGCGGAGGTTTTTCGGGAAAAATCGGTCCGGTGGCGGTCGACGGCGGGGAAGGTGAAGGTGGTGAGGAAGGCGAAGAGGGCGAGGAGGAAGAAGACGGCGGCGATGAGGGTTGGTTTGGGGAGACATAGCTTTCGCGCCATGGAGTAGAGTCGAGTGAGGGCTAGGGTTTTGTGGGCATTGGTCGGAGCGGAGGTGGCTCTGGGGTTTCTGGGTTTAGATCGGTCCGCCGATGAGCGCATTGGGCTAACGTGCGCTGGTGGTGATACGGACAATGAACGTTACAGTGGTGGGACCTTTGACGAAGAAAGTTACTGCTTCTCTGTTGGATGTTTCGATCTATTTCACAATCCCCAATAATTCGGGTCTTAAAAAAATTAAATTAAAATTGACATTCTCGGATGTTTTAGTACAAGTTTACGAGATTTAATGAAGGACACACAAATTCATTTTCAATCCTCTCTCTCTATAGTCTCTGGTGAGTCACATTATTTTGATGTTAAATGAAAAAAATAGGTAAATATATAGTAACACCAAAAACAAAAATATTTTGGAATCTATTATTTTATTTTGTGCAAATGATTAAATAGAATTGCTCAATGATGATGTACATGAGTTGACAAGGTTTCACAAGATAGTTAAGATCCTTGTTTGAATTTTTATAATGATTTTGGATTATTAAATTTTGTTTTATAAATAATTTTAAATTGTAAGTATGACTAATAAATAAATTTAAAATATTGCATAATTTTTTAAAATATTAGTATTAAAATCTTATTAACACATAAAATAGTACAAGTTTCTAACGGTGTTTTGAAAACCGATCCGGACCGGCCGGGTCGAATTGGGACCCGGTGGGGTCACCGGTCCGAGTCTTACATGGCCCGGGAATATAGTCAAACTCGGTCAAACTCAAAAAATTCGGTTAAAACCGGTGGCCGGTCAAATGGTCGACCGGTTTTGTTAAATAAAAATTAAAAATAAACATTTTTGGACATGGCCAAGTCTAAAGAAGGATTATTTTTTTAAAGTAGATTTTATTGATTGAGTATTAACAATTTGAATCATTATAGATTTACGGTGAAAAATTAAAAAAAATGACGTCGAATTGATTTATTTTTATGTATGGAAAGTTTTGAATTGTAGAATAATTATCCGATTGATTGAAGCAAATATAATGAATAATTAATTAATGAATTGGTTTTTGTAAGATAAATATTGATTGGTTATGGCAAATATTGGATTGATTAGTGGGACAGAGATTTTTTAGTTACAAAATTTTTGGAATTGTTCTTGTTGCTATAAATCCATACTATAGTATATTAAAATTGGTAAAAACTGCTAATGGATTGACACATAAACCTCTTTATATGAAAGAAGCAATTATAGAGCATGTCCATTCAAATTCTAGGAGTTACAAATTTTCATGCTATTAACTAATAACATTATAACAATAGTCTTCACTATGTTATTAACTATTATGTATAAATTATTGTACTTCTTATTATAGAATTATAGGAATTGTAGGCTTTATATAGGAGTTATAGATTGTTTGGTTTC
>JAYMTF010005144.1:0-12021 GCA_036897485.1 Pelargonium nanum | reverse complement strand
TATATATATATATAAATGATTTGTATGAAACAAAACTCAATAAGAATTTTTTTATCACGGGCTGATCTCTTTATATTTTTACAATTAAACTTTCACTGGGATATTTTGACCCTACACAACAAATAATCACATTATTAACTAAAATCACGAGCGTAAGATCTGAGTTTCATCTCGAACGTGAGAATTACTATCTTTACTATAGTGATATCAAGATTCTACCATCCATGATAGAGAGAGTTTGGGAAAATTTGGAGATAATAGAAATGAAGAGTGTAGCAAATGATTTCTCAAAGTGGGAAAATGATAGAAAAGATTTCATTTATAGCTCATCCCTTGTGAGTGTAATCGTACTCATAAAGTGAATATGAGAATATAATGTGTCGCTACGTGATTGGTTGATGATAATTTAATGTGTGGTAGTGACACATATAATGTTACGATGAGATAACGAATATTTTATGGTCATGTTTTGAAGGTGGTGCGATGGCGTCGAAGTGGGGGCCTTGATAAGGTAGAGATGATAAGGTGGAGCCAGTACCATTGTACATGGGATCTTTGAGTTGGACTCCCAATGTGGAGCAAGGAGGTGGATTTTAGGGGCTATCAATATGTCGTATTTTGATCGGGACACTAGTTGTGTGCATGCTTACTAAGAGGGCGTAACACTCGAGAGTGATGCTAGTCACATTGTGGGAGCGTCTACGGGCGTAGGACTGTACTTATCCAATTTGTTAATTTGTTGACTTTTGTTCGAATACATTGATTTTTTAATTAGGCCTTTTAGCAAGTTTTGTTTTACAAAATGTCGTTTTAATTTCAGGCTCGAATTAAATTATCATGAAGGTATGAATTATTTGAAATAGGCACGTGGCAATCAACTAGAGACTAAATTTATTTATTATTTTATTTTATGCAAAATAAATATTAGTTTTAACTTTACATATGTTTACACGCTATGGGATGTCATCAAATTTTTCAAAGTAGAGTTTTGTAGAAAATTTATTGTCAATATAAAAACTTGTGCTTTCAATATTGACTTATCACAACAACAAAAATTTGACATTGAGTTATTTACTGCAAGAAACCAACGTCAACATAAATTACTCCTTCTTTCTAGAGTTCCCCAGCCGAGTTCAAGTAGAGTTTTTTTCATGTTCGGATAGAAAATGCATAATTCAATCTTAGCCCGAAAGGAGAGCGAGTTGTGGGTTGGCCTTTTGTCCCACCTGATCAAACCGAAAAGTTTAAGAAGTACATTTTCTACAACCTAAACTTAAAAAAATGTGGATTCAGTTTCAAATTATTGTGTGTTCGAATTCAAATTGTCAACTCTATTCTTAATTGTCTAAATATATCCCACGTTGATTTAATTTTTTATATGAAAGAAATAAAAACTTTATTCTATAAAATGTCCTCTTTTTTCTAAAACCGGTCCGTTCCGTGCATTTCCGGTCCATTTTGTACTCAAACCTAAGGCTAGGTGTTCTAACAAACTCTCACTATGTTCTACATCTATTAATTCACAAGTTATAATTGGACCAATCTTGTGAATTTGTTGAACTAATATCACTAATTTTATTTATATAGTTGTACGGTACAATGAGAATAATATTTTTCTGCCCAATTGATGAGATTGTATAAACTAATTGATGCCATTAATTTCAATTTTTCACAGTAATAGAGTAGACAATAAAATATATTTTGTTGAATATAAAATTAAGCACAACCTAGCTAGTAGCTAGTATTATGAGTTGAGCAGTTTTTTTTTTTTTTTTTTGAATAGATGAGTTGAGTAGTTGAAGCCTATCAACAATTAATATATTACACCATCAATTTTATGCTGATAATGTGCCAATTTTATGGTGTAGTATTTTGGTTGTTTGTTCAGGGAAAAAATAAGAATAATTGGCACAATTTAATTTAAATTTACGAACAAAAGAACAAGGTTATTAAATTAATAATGAAAAATCGAAAATGTTAAGTACTTACATCACTAATAGACCGGATTTTTCTAACTCGAGCTTATTAAAATCGTGCTATTACAACAATAAATATTGAAACTGAAACTGATAATTATTTTACCAAGTCTCACTTCTATTGCAATTTCAAAATGAGCAGTTAATCCAAGGGTAGTGGCGCAGTTGGCAACATTGGCTGCGTGAGTGGGAAGAGCGCTTGCGTTCGATCACCGCTCAACACATTCATGGGGAGAGGTGAAGGCTTTAACAGTGAACAAACCTCGAATGGAGATTAGTCTGTGTGTGGTAAAACGGTTTAAAGATGCCAACTGCGAATGTGCAGGCCCGCTCAAGAACCTCATGGTATAAACCAAAAAAAAAAAATGAGCAGTTAAAAGTAACCCTAATTATTTTTATTTTTTTAAGGATAACCCTAAATTCAATGTATGTCAGCAACCATCTACATGTCACAGCTTAATTTGATGGTCACATTCAAGTTTAGGATTTGGAAATTAGAATATTTATTTATTTGAACTTTTTTTTTTGGTCTAAACCATGAGGTTTCTGAGCGGGCCTGCAAACTCACGTTTAGCACCTTTAAGTCGTTCTACCACACTCATACTAATACTCATTCGAGCCGGGTAGGACCACAAGGGCAGCAAAGCTCTCCCTGCCAAGTTTTAACGCAGCTGCATTTCATGAGACTCGAACTCGAGACCTCAGATTAAGCTGGAACAACTCCTTACCAGTTGACCCACACGCTTGGTGGTATTTATTTGAACTTTTTTATAAGAAAACTATTATTTTAAAATTTATTATACCAAATTTATATTTTTATTTAAACTGCTTTAAAAAACGGTTCGCTTCGTGCATTATCGGTCTGGTCCATCTTTCACACAGACCTAGCTAATGCTAGATGGTCTAACAAACTCTATTTATGTTAGTTTTGGAAATTGTAATTGGACCCAACCTTGTGAATTTGTTGAACTAATATCACTTTCCTTATATAGTTGAACTATAAATGAGATATGAGAATACTATTTATATGCCTAGCTAAGTGATGAGCTACACTTGTAGAGTTTCGTATAGACTAATTGACGCCATTAATTCAAAATTGTACATACAAGAAAAATGTTATTTGTTTTAGTACATAGTGTGATGTACCAGTTTATGTGGCAAAAAAAAAATCTTATTTTTATAGTTTAATATTAATTTTAAATGAATAATAACCCGACATATTTGATATATATTATTGTTCTCTCATCAATTTATGGCACGAAGCGTCCAACTTACAAAACATATTGTGCACTTGACTTATTTTGATTAGTCAAAGTCGTCATTAAAATATTTAATGTATCGTAATCTTTTTAATTGACAAATCCCTTATACAAATGTTTTTTTTGTACAATATTTAAGAGATATAGGATTTATATTGTATAATAGAGTAGGGTAATAGATAATTAATTAAGCACAACCTAGTCATAAGTTGAGTTGTTCAAACCTATCAACAATGTTTCAACAACTATTATAAACTATATTAAATTAATTATTTCAGATTTGTCTAATGAACTTGACCATATAGTAACATAATACAAGATAGCAACTTGATCCTTTAAACTATTTTTTAAAAAAATAAAAATAAAATAAGACTGAAAATGCTTTCAACACTATATATCCTCAACTCTCAATTATATACAAGTAGCTCATATTATTTGAAAGGGAGGAATATATTTATGTGCCTTCCAAACCATCCAAATTTTTTTACAAAAAAAGTTAGTCCATTTTTTTATATATTTTTATTTATAATAAAACTCTATATGAGCACAAATATAATTTCACACCATTGTGAAGATATTAGAGTTGAATAATCCAAATTTTTACAAACATCTATGCCAAAATCTAGATTTTTGAAAATTTACTTTTTTTTCATATGTTAAAGTAAATATGTGAGAAGAATAATAAGAAGGAGAAATAACCGATCGTGATGAAAAAGAAGAACGAGAGTTTTTTTAATGCAAAAAGTAATAATATATTAATTAAATTGCAATGAGAAGAAAGATAAAAAGAACCTACTAGAAAAAAAGTTCCAAATATCATTCCCAGAATCTATAAACCTTTGAAAATTTCCACTTTAGATACTTAATAGGAGTGTAAAACTAAAATTCTCAGTCCACAATTCAGAAAACAATTACAATATGAACTAAATCTTGAAATATATATTATAATTCACCTTTTACTAAATTATTTCACGCTTTGGTCCTTATGACTGTCTCGGAAAAATCTCGTTTTCAACGAACATGACGAGGCGTCTGCATCAACGATTGCGCTCATTCAGAACATGTCATACCTTGTTGTAATCGCGAAATATAGGACAGCAATCGAGCCAAGCATCTGGCCACTTGCTATCTGGAACTCAAACCCCTCACTAGCAGCAACAAGGCTTTGATTTGCCTTGTTTTTTTACTTGTTGTTTTGGGAGCTTCCTTTTTGTTCTGCTCTTATCATGTTTTCCGGCTTTATTTCATCGTGTATTTATCGTGTTCTTAGGTGTATGTACCTTGTTCTCACTTCGAGATCTTTATTAATATATGGGTATTTTTGCTGATAAAAAAATTATTGTACATATAGATAAATAGATTGTAGTAGATAGAGAGTATTGAAAATTACTTTAATTTATCCAAAACAGTGAAAGAAGGAAAAAAGTGGGCAGTTGAACCAAACACACAAGAAACCATCTCTTGTCTTTATGGATAAAATAAAAGGAACCATCTTTTTCCACTTTCTTTAACTAAAGAAATAGGTTCTTGGAGTTGCCAACGAAGTTCCCGGGAAAATACTAATTATTGATCATATCATATGATAGAGGAGTGATCATCAAGTTGAGTAAGTGCTCTTTATTTAGTAACTCATTAAAATTTAGAGAACTCGTGTTGACGATACTTTGAATAAGGACTAAGTAATTAACATTTTAATACTCTATTTATAAAGGAATCTTTTATTGTGTATCTACGCATCTGAGTAATCATTTATAATCATAACATATAAATTTTTTGGTGTACATGCATTTTATGTTCAATTTGATTCATCATTTGTTGAATAAGCAATGTTTTTAGGTTACTAAACTATACGGGTTGATTGTTTTGATGGGTTTTATCAATGATGTAGCACCAAAAGGAAAGTCGGGTTAGTTTAATTTTTCATCATTTTTATATATATTGCTCTAGAAATCATATCAATAATTGAACCGAGTTTTAGTAGAACTCGCAAATACATAGTGGTTTTTAAATCACTAGTATCATATTGGTCTTTCTTCGAAGACATAATACCCAAAATAGTACATTAAAAATTACCCGCTTTTAAACCAAGTTTTGATCGATCTTTACCAGAATGATCCAAGAATCATATCAATTCAACTATCGATTTTAAATCAAACTTATCAATCTTGTCTAATGTTTAAACAAAACAAAAATTAACAATTTTCTTCAAGTTTTCTCATGTGAAACATTAATGTGATAGTTCGTTAAGAGTAAAAGTGAAACAAAAATAAGAAATTACCAAAAAGAACCTTGTGCTAACAAGATGATTGGGTTGAATATGAAGACAAGTTCAAGTGACACATCAATTACGTGAGAAAACACATGCAACTTCTCACATGATCAAACCAACAATTTGCCTTCATTTATAAATATACACGCCAACGATAGTGTTGCATCAAAAACTCTATGTTTTTATATCAGCAATACCAACACCTGATATGAGACTCGAACCTAAAATTTGAGCGCCTTAAACTGTTTGCTTCAATGGTTGTTAATACGCTAAAAAGGAGACTGGGTAAAATCTAACGATAGGTCTGAACGGCACATCAACCACATGAAAAAACACAAACACCGACTCACATGAATCATTCCCTCGCACCACTAATAAAGTCAAGTTAATATAACCTACTTGTCTAATAATTATATAATCATAAGAGCCAGGTGGCAACAGTTGACCAGTGTATCTGTGTTACGCAAGGTGATGGAAGATGGCCAAAATCATCAAAACCTAAACACTCACGCACCAAGCTTTACACAAATTGGCAATTCCAACACACAATCATCACTTGCAAGTTTCTAACCAAACTTTAGAAACATAAATGATGAGCAATGCCAACAATTCTATTAAACTCACTCTCTGATTCTCTCGTTTCTCTATCAGATATTTGCACACAAACAATCTCAGAAACCTCCATCTGGTTTTGCTCAACCGTAGCCTGCAAGAAACCCAACAACAAAGAGCTTATTAAACAACACAAGACTCTTCAAGAACACTCATAGAGCAGAGCATACATCAAAATGGGAAAAGTCAAGAACAAGCAGAGCGATCGGGAAGTTGCGATTCAGGTTCAAGAAACGACTCTTGATCAAGATCGATCTTCTACGAATCCCGTCAACAAGGTCCTCGATCTCTCCTCCTCTCTTTTCGTGTTCTTGCTGCATTTCTTTAATTTCTGAGATCCATGTCGATGTTCTTGCTGCATTTTCTTGCTTGCCAAGAGTTTTTCCATTTCTTTCTTGTACTTGTAAGCAGTTTCTCATAGAGGCTTGTTTGTTGTTTGGCAAGCAAGAAAATGCAGCAAGAATTGGGACTGTAAACGACCCCGAGCTGCTAACTAGCTCGAGCTAAACTCGAGCCTAGGTTTAGGTTCGTTGAACATTTTGAGGCTCACGAGTCGGTTTGTTAATTATTATCTAATTAATATGTATCATATTAAATATGATTTTAAGATATACAATTTTACCGACACATTATTAGAGTTGGCAAAAGGGTATACGACCCGCCAGTTACCCGAAACCAAACCCGTTTCGGGTCAAGTTCGGGTATGAAACCCGACCAACACAAAAATACTTTAGGGTTGGGTTAGGGTTCATCAACCCGAGCCTAACTTTTGCCACCTCTACTCTGTATAGTAGGATTTCTAATGAAAATATCTGGTTCTTTCTTGAAAGTCTAAGGAAAAGTTGCTATCAGAGATAGAATATATATTGTGTACAGGTTATGTATATATTGTCTATGCTCTTTGATTTTAAACTATTTAATCTATAATAAAATATGAACGAGTTGAGCCAAGCCTATCTTGACTACTTTTCATTGAGTCAGGTTCAAATTTATAAGTTTGTTCGAGCTCGAGCCGAGCCCTAACGATTTTAGGCTTAATTCGATTACACTCTTGACAAAAGCAGAGACATGGTGTTACAAGGCCCTCTGAGAAACAGCTAATATTTTTTCATTTCTTTCTTGCAGTTACAAGTGCAAGAACCTGTAGCCACTCTGCAGACTGATGCAACTTCCGGGTTATTTTTCCGAAAGCTCTTTCAACAGCTTTTCTACTCGCACCTCGTCCTAATCGCTGCTTTGATCGTCTTCCTCACGATTCGTGGGTTCCTCGCAGCTTCCAACGGCCACCATTTCTACCCTCGGAAGTGGTACCCTCCTATCCTAGCTTCAACAGCAACAGCCGGACTTGTTGCTTTCATATTTCAATGGTTCACCAAATGCAACCCGTCAAGAGCATTGAAGTTGGCTTTTTGGATTAGTCCCTTACTAACTTGTGGAGCCGGCGTGCTCCTGATTTCCATTGGCTCAGCGGGAGGTTTAGCTGTAGGAGCACTCGTTCTCTTCTTTGCCCTCGTTCAGTCCCTGTACGCTTGCTGGGCCGGTCACCGATTTGAATACGCGGGCAACGTCTTGTCGGTTTCTCTGGCTTCCCCTCCTCGGAAAACGACTTTGCTGGTCGTTTTGTCCCTTGTTACCGGCATTTTGTATTCGACTTTCTTGGTGTCCGGCATTGGAGGAGCCTCGGCTACCAGAACTGGTTTAGATGTTGTGTTCATAATCGTACTCCTGCTAAGCCTGGCCTGGACAATGCAAGTGATTAAGAACACAGTACAGACATCAATCTCACAAGTCAAGTTCATGCACCACGCCTGCGGGACTGATCATTTCGACGCTCTCCAAGTTTTCTGCAACACAAAGAAGAACTCAATGGGGAGTGTCTGCATAGGCTCAGCCCTAGTCCCGGTTCTCGGGGTGATTCGGGGCTCAGCCAGAGCCATGGCTCTGATAGCAGGAGACACAGACGAGTTCTTATTTTCATGTGTCAACTGCTATTCAGGCATTGCTTCGACACTGATAACATATGGGAACCGGTGGGGGTTTGTGCAGGTGGGAGTTTACCAGAAGGGTTTTTTGCAGGCGTCGATGGATACTTGGGAGATGTTCAGGAGGGTCGGGATAGAATCTTTGATAGATTCGGATCTAACCGGAACATTTTGTTTTCTCTGTGGGGTCACTGGAGGTGCCATCAGCACACTAGCCGGTGGTTCATGGGCACTTACAATGCATAAGAGTTATGCCACGGAAGTTTCCATCTACGCCTTCTTGATAGGCTATTTCATGGTAAGAACTTAGCCATAATTCAGAACTATTCTTAGAATTTAAAAGTTTGAAACGAGAAACTATAATTCAAAACCATATAAAAGAACGATAGAAGTCCTTTTCTTCTGATTCAAATCTTGGTTCGAAAACAAGCCATTTTTTTTTTTCAAATTCAATAAAGAATTCTATCTATTCTTCAATTTAAAAAGTTTAAATCAGAGAGAAACTGACCTTGATGATGTGTTACAGAGCCGAGTAGCAATGGCATGGCCACAAGCTTGTGTTTTAGCGTACTATGTTGCGTATGCAGAGAACCCAGAGAGCCTTCGGTTTGACTCAACAATCCCTGTAAGAATTGAACAACTTCAGAGATACCAAGCTAGAGCTAATGAAAGCTAACTAGGACGGGCCTCAGCCAGAGAAGAACCTGCATCGTCCAATGAGTAAAGTTTCCGGCCATCCTAGTTCCTTGTATGGGAAGAAGATACTAACAAGTACAAAATGTCGTTGAAGAGCACAAGAACCTGTATAAAATTTTGTAATTTTTTCTTCTTTTACAGATTGACAATGACAGAAACATCTTGTAGAATGCATGTTTTCAATCATTTGTAACGATTTCATGGATTATGATACACTTAAATCGTAGCAGATGCTACCAACTGAAATTAACCATTAAATAGTAATGCATTGCGGATAAGGTCAAATCCATCAGAAAAGTTGTACACAAGAAAAATACAGAAACTTTAGGTTCAAGATCTCCAAGACGTATGTCGATATGTGATCAATTAAAATGCAAACAACAGAGCTCTTACAACAAGGAATCAAGTTACATGCTATTATGTGTAATACATTGTATATACCTCATAATCATCAACCACAAAACCGCTAGTAATAAAAAAACCTGCATAATCGGGATAAACTTGGACTGTAATTCCATTTTCAACACTAAGTATTACATGGGAGTGCAGTAAATCCAAGGAAGAAAAAGAAGCAAACCACGGAAGATTATCCAATATGACCTCGGCCGCCACATTCTGAACACATGATGTTACCTGTTCCTCCACAACCTGCATGGCAATGATTATCTCATTAGGAAAATCGTAACCAAAAAACAAGTACAGAACACAAGAATGTCGCATTCACTACTTTTGAAACATTTAAGAAAAAGAAACATTTGATATGGGCCTAGTGACCCATTTGTCTGGCCTGCACGTGAGGGGGAGTGTTAAAGTATCTCACATCGAAAGAATATGTAATTTGAGACCACTTGATATACTAGTTGGGCCTTCCACACTTATTAACAATGGCATGAAAGAGCCTTTGGTGGACACATGAATGAAATTATTTTTGTGGTTAAATGGCAGAGGGTCTAGAGGTGCATATATTTTAGAGTATATCCTGATGTTCTTGCAATTGTGTGTTGTCTGGACGGGAAAGAAAATATTACCTAGGCAGCGTACTTTGACAATGATGCCCTGGCTCTCCATGATTGAGTCAACATATAAGCCTGTACCCGAGCAAGTGGCACAAAGAACAGCGCCTTTGGCTTCACAAACATTGCACCGTGGATTATCTCCAATCACTTTTTCAGCCATTGATACACCAACTGGCTTCTCAATTCTCTCCTCTGGGATAGGTTTGTCATAACAAAACAGAGATTCAAGACTGCTTATTCGTCTGTGCGCATCTCGAACTGAACTTGACTCCGCCTGCAACACCAAAATCGGGACAGTAAGCTCATTATTGTATTCAAGCGCACAATGGCCGAAGAAGCCAATCTTTTTTCAAATAAGAGTTTGTTGTGATCAAACACAACACAGAGACAATATCATACTATGAAGCAAATAAGGCCATCTGACATTTGCAAATAAACAGCTCAAAAACATGACAACGGACTCATGGTTCATTAGTTGACGATGTTGAAGCATTCAAATTAACTTCTGCCTCACGAAAGACAAGGCAAGTTTGCTCGCTAACAGAAAGGGAAAATGAGTGTCCTAATTTCCTCTCTTTCGAGTCGGCTGATGGTATACTTCCTTAGTATTGCTTGAGTAAGGTTTTCCATACACAACTCTAACGGTTATTTTGTTTCCAAAACAGATACAAAACTTATCAAGAATAGGTAGCTTACAAATCACGAGTTTAGTCAGTGAATCAATACAGCATATAGCCATGTGAACCTAAAACCGGCCCAGTGTACAGCCTTCCCCTGCTTTTGCAAAGAAGTTGTCTCAGTGACTCGGACACGTGACCTAAAAATAGCCTTCTGTACCTACTTGGTTCTATTGTGATGTAATCAAAATTTGAATAACACAACCGAACATCAATGCAACAACACCTGACCAAGATTCTTTCAACACCAATCAAATTCTAAAATGTGCAATGTGCACGAATAGAACTCGGTACAACCCGAACATCACCCGACCATGATTCTTTCAACATATATCAGATTCCAAATTGTGCACAACTCAAATACTCTACTTCTCATCAACAAGACATTGCAATGAACTTCACAAACAAAAATTGAAACTTTATTTTGTTCTGTAAAAATCATCAACTCCAGAAAACTATATACATTACAGACATTACAAACCAAGATAAAACATGCCCATGAACTGTTTCAGCAAAAAAAAAAACACAGAAATTATAAATAAAAAAAAAGAAATCAATAATAAACAAAATCCATATATGTTAACGAAGGATTGAGAATAGGAGTGACCTCATCAGAAGCAGAACCGAAGGCTCGGATTTTCCTGAGGCGAAACGCAAAAGAAGCTATGCTAGTACTGTAATTGCGACTGAATTTGTACGGACACGCATTAGCAGCTAGTCCGATTGATGACGATGAGGTCAGTTTCAGAGAACAAGAATTCATGGCGGTGGTCACGAATCGTTCCCGAATAGCTTCTCAATTTCAGAAATCCTAGAAATCGGGAATGGGATTTTGAGAAAACATCGGAGGAATCGATGAACCGAGGAGGGAAATTGGGATGGATTGTTCGGTAACCCGACCCGTATGTAGAATAGATACTTGGAGCTCCGATTGATAGATCGGATCCAATGATTATACTTGTCGCAAATTTGTATCACATATGATACACGAACTTCAGGTCATAGACTCATAGTTAATGTTATCGTTAATGTTTAGTATTATTTATGTTAAAAATATGTATTCGTTGTTAAAAGAATAATAATCTAATATATATATATATATTAAAGAGAAGTCCTATCAAATAAAAGTAAGGGAGCGGCTAGGTTTTCTCAAAAGAGAGTGAAAACTAGGGTTTTCTTTGGGTTGACAGTAGTATACAGGCGGCGGCGGTTAGATTTCCGATCACCTTTGGACACAAGTGATAACGGGATGACAAGTGCCAAGGCTGTTGGGATTGAAGCGAACGGTTTGACAGGTATGGAGGGTAACAAGGGGTCTGCTATGATCGGAGGGGGTGATGGGTTTGCAGGGATAGGCGGTGAGGGTCGGGGAGGAGATAGGGTCGTCGGGAAGCGAGATGGTGGTGGCGTATCGGGTGGAAGTTTGGCGGTCGAGGTTGTGGGAAGGAGTGGCGAGAGGATTGAGGGAAAGCAAGACGGCGGCGGACGTGAGACGGTGACGGGGGGGACTAGGAGTGGCGGTGGCGAGAGGGTT
>JAYMTF010005143.1:0-12022 GCA_036897485.1 Pelargonium nanum | reverse complement strand
GGTATTTTTAGCATCTAACTGACGGAATTATGGACGGATCAGGATGTGCATACTTCAGGGTAGTCCAAAGTTACGAACCTAAGTTTAGGGTAGTAAAAAGCAAAAGGTGTATAGTACATGAGTGCTATTTGTAATTTCCCTTAAAGATTCAATAGATGACCGCCCACTTGACCAAGTGGTAGCAAGGCTTGGGTGCAAATTCGAGTACTCGTGTTCGAGACCCTTCATGAGCGTGGTATAGGAATGGACAAGTTATAGCATGTGTGTAAGTGTAGGGTTAATTTATATAGTACATCAAAAAAATATTCAATAGTTTACAAGCTAGATACTCGTACTCCCGAGTTAATAAACATTTTACCTCAATGTTAGTAAATCAGATGTGACTCTGAAGTTGTTCGTATGCCTATTACACGTATATTTTGGAATAATATGTTGATTTTCATGTCACTGCTTTCTTGCAAAAAAGTAATATATTTGTTGCTTGCATATAATTCGTAGCCGTATTGCCTCATTTAAATTAAAAAATTGTAGTCAAACCCTTGTTGTGAAGCATAATGTTTGAATACAAGACGGAAAACTCTTGCATTCTTTAATCTTGAATTTAAACCCAATTTCACATTATACACATGTGCTTTAACATTTGGAGTTGCTCCCTCACTAACATGGCTCGGGTCATATTCATTATTCGTCATGACTATTTTGTCATTCTCCATCACCCTTGTTCTTTCTTTTGTTAACATATTTTGATAAATCTTTTACCACATTACCAATTTCATGCTCATAAGGTGTACTGCTACTGACTCTACATCCTTGCATCAATAACTCGCCATCACTATCAAACATGACTTCCCTTAACCACTATGGATCAACCAATCCGCAACTATTCGCAACTTCATCATAAACAACCTCACTCTCATTAAAATCATTCTCATTGCCCTCACCTTCATCGCAAAGAGATTGATACAAAGAGGGTAGTACCAATACTTCATCATCAATACTGCTTCCACCTTTCATATGTTCATATAGACAAATAAATGCACAAACACTTGAAGAATCAACATCTGTTTTTTCGTATACGTTTGTAAAAGAGAAATAAAAGTTTATTGTGAGCAAAAGAACACATTATCTCTTGACTTGTGTGTTGTTTTATTACGAAGATTAAGATCACAAATGAACTATTGATAGTGATGAAAAGAGATTATTACTGGGTCATTTTCTATACAACAAGACAAGAACTCTTGTTTTACCTATATATTATTGCATACATTCATCCCTTTTAATTAATTTAATGGCTTAACCAACCAAATTGTTCAACTATATCAATTGTTTAAACTCTAAATTTCTATTAGAGAATTATCTACACGAGAAATTAACAAAGTATAAATAAACACGCCTACTTGATTCTAAGCATAACAAATCAAATACAAAAATTCATATAAAAACCCTAATTTATTTTTTACCATAAAAAACAACTACAAAATGCATAGAATATTAATTTTCATATGAAAAACACCATATATCCAAATAAGACTTCTTTTACCTTACTTGTTTTTCTGAGATTTCTTTGTAACTAATTGTGAACTATGCGAAATCGAAAAATGACATAAATCAAATTTGAAATGCTCTTACACTCACTTTCATATAACTTCAATGAATACCCACATCTTTAGCACCTAACGAAATCGAAATGCTCTTAGATTCGTTACTTGATTTCGTTTATAATTCTCTCCCACTTCATTGTTCGGACGCTAGAAAAATTGGTTAAACATTAGGAAATTGCTTCATTAATTCAACAATTTATTAAGGGGCATTTTCGTTGAGCCAATAAAAAACTAACTCTGATATAAATGTTGCAACTCAATGAAAGTTTACGTTGTTATGTGCATATTTCAAAAACACAATGTAGTGTTGTGCACGAGTACAAAGTATTTTAGTATAATTGGCCCTACTCTTCATAATACAATATGAAATGTGAGTGATCATAGGTGACACATGACTCACTAAATCAAATCCCGACACGTGGGCAAGTTCGAGTCAAAAGCCAATAATTAATTTGATTCCAGGCCGGTCGACTTTATGAACCGTATTCGGGGCAAGAGAACACGAACACTCTATTAAAACCAAATAGAGTAGCAAGTGGACACAAGCAAACACACACCTCAAGTGGCAAGAGCACCCCCAGAGTGAACATTTTATGCTACTTACCTTACATTACTATATAAACTTATATATATATATATACATATATTGAAGATAACCAAACTTTTATAAAAAAAAAATCAAGAATCCGAAGCTAACACGGGAAAATAATAGACGGGGCTTGATGCCCAATCCAATCTAAACGATCTAACAAATTATCGAGAACCAAGTCAACACACCAGCAACTCGATTCGCATACCGATAAACAAATCGAAAATCTACTCTACTAAACTGGGCAACCAAATTGCCTATATCCGAAATAATCAAACCAAAAGCACTAGTATCTGCCTCCTTTTCAGTTTGCACAACGTTTATTACCTCTTGAGAATCCGACTCGAGAAATATGATATCAGCGCATCCTCTCTCCCATACCCATAAGATTGCCTCCCTAACTGCAAGAGCCTCCACCGTCCTGACTTCCATTAACCAGCTCCAAGCTTTCCGACCTCCTTCCCAACACCTGCCCGAGAGGTCACGCACCACCCAACCAACCCCCACTTGATTTGACTCGCCAAAAATCACAGTATCAACATTTATTTTGAGCTGGCCCCGTGGTGGTCTCGTCCATTTATTTTGAGTCGGTTAAGGTTTTTGTTTGGTTACGACTGCTCTTGATTTTCAAAGCAGCAACGAGCTCCTGGATTTGCATATAACAAATTGCGGCCTCTCTCGTTTAGATAACGAGTCTTGCTTTGATAGCAAGTTAAGTTGTTAGTGTTTGCAAAACGACGTAGATTCGCGTTAGGTTTTTTTAATAGGTGTGCACGCAGAGCAGCATAAGGCGGTTGTAGAGAAGAAGAAAGCGACTTGGAAGATGATGGTATGACTATAGTCATTGAATCAACCTTTGATTTTGCTGCTGAATCAGATGGTAGACCCGATTGTGGCGAGAGGCGGTTGACAGAGCCCTCCACGTGGTCGTCTTGAAATCCAAGTGCAACCGTTGTCAGTTGTTCGTGCTGTTCAAGTGGCGCGCCTCTAGCAAGAGTGCAAAAACGCGTCAAAGTAATAAAGTGGAATGCTAAGTTCCGGGTTGTCGACCCTCAGGGACTACTTAATTTCAAGCTAGAATAGAGCTAATTTTCTAAATTCTAATAATCAAACTAAATACAAAAGTAAATGAAATCATGTTTTGAAAGGTGTGGAGTGTAATTATCACTAAGTATGCAATGTGAATAATGACAAACTACTAACTAACACAAGTGTCAAATATGGAGAATGGATAGTGGAAGCAATGCTAATGACCAAAGTGAGATTGTGGGATGATAATGTAAGGTTTCATATGCTTCTTAACTAATCTTACTCAACTCAAATCCTAGGAACCCTCTTTTCAAAGGAGAACACTAGATAAGCAAGTTAAAACCCAAATTCATGTCACATTCAATTTGCAATTAACAAGCTATTCATGAAGCACAAGTAAATGAGATCAAATAGGATTCTCAAGCATCTAATCAATACAAGTGAACTCCTAAATCATTAGTGATTCATCCATAACCATAGCTCTCATTCCTAAGATGCATATGATAGAAGATAACATGTGAGCAAATTGATCAAGTTCACACACAAGCATTAAGTAAAATCACTAACAAGCTAGAAAGCATTCAAACAATACACTTTCAATCCCACAATCATAAACCCTAGGTCACTAACATGCTTCCACCACTAGAGATTTAGCTCATGGTAATCAAAACAACAACAATAAACAAAATGGAAATCCAATCATTCATAGTTGTCATCATTGATTAACCAAAGTAAGAATTTGTTCAAGAGTAATGAGAGAAGAGATGTTACAATATGAGAAATGGAATGATGAAATTGAATTGCTCCAACCTTCAATCCTCCAAGCTCAATTCACTCTCTCTCTCTAGAAATCTCTCTAGCCACCACTATGTCCAGAATTCACACTCAACCCTAGAATGCCTCAAAGTTTGGGCCAAAAGAAAGTATTTATAGTTGTCCTAAAAATGGAAAAATTACACATCAGACCTACAGAGTCGCGACTGTGTAAGTAGTGACCACAGTCGCGACTGTGCAAAACGACATCGCTTCCAAAACTGATGCAGAGTCGCGACTGTGGCCACAAAATGGCACAGTCGCGACTGTGGCTTGCTGAAACTCTCCAATGTGTGTCCTGCAGCTCCTCTTCTCGCTTCTATGCTTCCCGCTTCACTCCCGAGCTTAAATTCAATGCACTAAACCTGAAAATCACAAACATAAAGTAGTGCAAATCATCCAAGCTTATAAAATTGGCTCGTTGAGCCGTAAATCCAAGAGTATTAACGAGATTTTAAACCAAATGAGATACAAGCGAGAATTGAGCAAATAGTGCAATGTGTGTGCTAAAAAGCGAATGAAACAAGTGATAGATGATGTAAAAGCGGAAAAATGAGATATGATAAGTGTGATATGAACTCACACTATCAATGAACCTGAGCTTTCAGTTCATTCTGATGATGTGGAAGTTCATTCGCCAAAATCTCCTTTCCTACTTGATGATGGTGAGAATGATGGTTTTGAGGCGGCTTTAGGGAATCCTTCTAGGTAGTCTGAGTTTGGCTTCATTCCGGTGAGGATTAGTCTCTTCCTCAGGGGCTGGACGTCTCACTTCGTCACGTATTACTCAAGCCTTCATTCTTTTCCTCCTGAATTATTGTTCTGTCGATAATCATTTTCTTTTCTTCTTAAATTTGTGAGGCTCAGGAAGTTATGGTGGAGAGTTTGAGGAAGATGAACAACGCTCTATATATGTTCCTACCGCGTGAGCCTGCGTTATGAGGCAAATGGTCGTGACACTAGGTTATAAGCCACGTTGGAGCATGATAACCGCGTTCTTCTGGACCAGTTGAAGGAGAGCAAGAGGATGCGACAGTTGTTGTTTCAGAAAAATGTTGAGCTTGAGTCAAAGGTCAGCGTCTTGTCTTAGGCTCTCAAAACTGAACAAGATTTGAACATGCAGATCAATTTGCGTTTTTGCTATTTTTTTCCCTTGTCATGTTTTTTTACTTTGAATATGTTTCTAATATCGTGTCTTCTTGCTACAGTTCTATACAATACTTGTAAAAGTGTCCGCTGGTGCACCTGGGAAAGAGCCTTCTTCTTTCAAGGGTCGAATTACCCGTGATCAATACGATGGTTCTATAGCTCACTTTAAGAAGAGTGCTACATATAAGGATGCTATCCAAGAAACGTTCACGGTTGGAAAGGCTCAAGGGAAGAACGATGTTCTTAGGGTTGGTCTTGCACTCGGGCTTCTGGAAAAAGACGAGGCGGAGATGCTCTATTCCACTTCATCATTCCTCCATCCTATGAGGGATTACTGCATAAGCTACCCATTCTCTCGAGACGACTGCATTAATTCTAGGGAATGTGACCGTAGAGGGTATGGTGAAGCACAACCTTGATGGACCATGACATCGGCGTCTCCATGGAAGGCTCGCTTTCATGCCCCTTAACCATATTTAGAAGGTGGAGATAGCTTGTGAAACAGATGAAGTTTGGAAGAAGATCATGGACCTTGACATCGGCGTCTCCATGGAAGGCTCGCTTTGCCATAAGCTTGATGGTCCTCGCCCAACACCTCCATCGAGAAAAACATTTAGCCTTGGCACTATAGTGTAGTTTATATGTACTTTTATTTTTAAATTTGCATATGTACCAACTTTTTATGAAATTTTTTTTGTTTATCTATCCTTTGTATTCTGTGTACATTTCTTCGCTTGTTTTTCATGAAGCTTACAAGCCTTGATTTATGATGGAGAAATGGGCTCTGATTCACTCCAATGGAGGACTAGGTTCCCTCAGCTCCTGACTTAGCTCTAGGGAAGGCATAGTTCCTTACTTAGTGGAGGACTTGACAACAGAGAAGACTTGGTTCCCGATTTTATGGAGGACTTGGCTCCAGGGAAGACTTGGTTCCCAATTTAATGGAGTACTTGATGGAGATTAAAGACTCTTTCTCCTTTGGTAGGACCCATAGGTGAAATTAGATCTTCTTGATTCTGATGGGAGCTGGTCTTGTCAGAGATTATGAGATATTGGAGGCTTTGAAGACTCCTCCTTTCCATCCCACACTTAGGTGTTTTCATGCCCTTACTCTCTTCTCTCGAGGAGAGTACGCCACCTCACGAGAGTATGAACATCCAGGGCACGGGGAGAACGAGACCCCTTGGGTGACGCCGACATTTTTTGCCAGCAAGACCCTCGAACATCTGAGTATATGACAGTGTACATCTTCGGCCATATCATTGGAGGAGATTGAGGCTTCTGAGGCCGAGCTGGAGCAGGATGAGAAGTGGCTCTGCGAAATGGATTGTACCGTTGGCACACCTCAAGTGGGATTAGAGCGGTATCGTTGGTCGGGTGCTGGTGATATGCCTCCTGCCCAGGAGTTCCCCTGTCTCACTAGACCATAGTCTAGATTAGTGTAGTTTTAGCTCTAGAGTTGTACTTTTCCATTGCAGTCTGTTTTCTGGAGATTTAGGAACTTTTGCTTGTACTTCTTTCATGTTATATTGGAATGATATATGAGCCGTATTTTGCCATACATGTCTTGTTTTGTGTCGTATGCTTGTTTGGACTCTCCAAGTGGGGTTGATTACTGAGGTGTGCTCGTGGATGCCCTCAGTCCTCTAGAGAGACTTGGTCTCCTCATGAGGCTGTACACTTCTGTGAGCTAATTTATCACCTCAAGATGATGATCGTCAACTCAACAATGGGATGATGCTCTGGCGAGGCACATTCCCATTTTCTGGTAGAAGCTTTGTTTTTGAGAGATTTGGTTCCCTTGACCAGAGGAGGATTAGCCCTCAAGTCATTACTTTCCATCCACAGATGGGTGTGGATCTGACCTACTCACTTTTTGGGAGATTACTCGATTCCTACAATGAGTTAGAGGAATGGTATCCCCGAGTCTGGTTTTAGTCATGCCCGCCTTCCGAGGCATGAACAATCTTTCTAGACTCATTGGCTCTCTAGGTTGAGCCTATTTGCATGCATTGTCAGGTGAGCCAGGACTTAGCTTCTTTTGGTGGAGACGACGTCTATCCATTCACAAGAGGCGCAACCTCTAAGGGTCGTGACCTCTAAAACATGTCTGGAGCTAAGGCTCTCTAAGAAGACAAGGCTTCTTAGCTTTGTAGGAAGCAAAGTTCCCTTAGTCTGGCGTGGCTCCCAAGATCCCTTAGTACTCTCCCTCTTTCCTCCCTTTCACGCATGCTTCCATAGCAAGGTTAAGGGAGTTTGTGGATTTTGAAAGATGACTCCAAACTTTCTCATTCACACCACACTAATTTGATCAATCACTCAATCTTTTACAAAAAGAGTTGAACGGATCCTTGTTTCCTACAAGTGGGAGGATCAAAGTTTACATGTAGAATTTTCTCAAGTTGTCAGCATGCCATGGGTTTGGGAGTTCATACCATCTTCATCTGCTAGTCGATATGTACCAGGTCTCACTACCCTATTAATTTGGAACGGGCCTCCCCAGTTAGGAGCTAGCTTTCCATCTGGTGGGTGCTCACTGGGTCGCTTCATATTTTCGGAGGACGCAATCCCCAACTTTGAATTCTATAGGTCTGACCCTCCAGCTTCAGGGTGAAGAGTACTATCAGGAGCTGATTGATTTGCTTGCGCGGCCCGCCGTCTAGCTGTTCCTCCCCCTCTAGGAGGGTTTGAGACTGGCAGGACTGTTCCATCTCTTTGTGCTGCATGGGATTGGCAACTGTGGCTGGAGCAGCTGCTGGTGAGAAGGTTGTTAGTGTGACTAGTATACCACTGGCTCCTCCCCCAACATTTAGATAGACATTCAGCATAGCGCCCATGGCGCTGGCCATTTTTGGAGTAAGAGTGTCCGTCAATGGAGGTGGCTGCTGGACGACGACCAAAGCCTGGGCATTAGAAATACCAACGACACTCGTCTGATCATTAGCCCTGTTTCTCTCAAATTCATTTCTAAGATCTCCTTGGTGGGCAGAAGCATCGGTAAGCTCTGTTCTGATGTTGAGGTTCTGCCTAGAATGACGACTCTCCCTACTCCTATGGGAGGTGCCAGTTCTGTATTGGTCAGGGTTTGTAGGCCCCTTCCCATGTCTTCTATTCCTTTCCATTTGTTTTGATCAACTTTGAGGAACGACGACATTCAAGTTGTTCCCGGCAGCAGTTGCAATGATTCGATTATTTTGACTCGATAAAATATGAGGTTTGGATACGGTGTCATAGTGGCTTTCTCCTACTTCACGTCCCAAGGGAGTTAGCACCTTGGACCGGTGTTTGAATCAGGTTAGAGTTCGGGTCCTTTCTTCTACAAGGATCAACGCACCGTTAAGCGGAAAACTCTGGATGTGGGTCCAGGGAACCGCCTTCGGCGTGAGAATCAGGATCGATCTCCACACAAACGCTTGAATGTAAACTTGAAGATTAGAAGATCTTTGAAGATCGTTCAAAAATTGGTCGAATAACGTTCGAAGATTTCGATGAACGTTCGAAGAACGCGAAGAACACTTCAGAGGATTCTTGTGCACTTCCAAGAGTTCAACTTCTTACAGGTTTAAGAATGTGATATTACCTTTGGTGGAGGCCTCTATTTATAGAGCTCCAACTCACCCGATGACGTGGCGGTGTGTGATTGGTTGAGAAATTGGCGGGGCCCACATGTCCCCTTCATTCTTTTTTCTCTAAGTCTTGCTTCCCTCATCCACCAAGAGCTCTCCAAACTCCGTGGGCGGAGTGAGGTTCCGGTTCCTGACTTTGGGTAAGGGGAGCCATGCTGGCTCTAACTTTTGCCTTAGTCTTGATCCCTATACTCAGGATCAGACCTCTTGCATGGAGCGCTTCTTGGAAGGGGAAGAATGCCTCCTTAAGGAGAGAGAATGTTGTTCCCGGAGTAGAAAGACTGTGGTTCCTGGAGGAGGAAGAATGCTTCCTGGAAGAGAAATGGTGCTTCCCGAATGGGAGTGGGTGCGCTTTCTTAAGGAGAGAAGAACCGTTTCGCCAAACTCTGCACTGAGGTGCTTAGCGGATGGCTTTGCGGGCGTGCCGGTCATATGTCTCTACTTTAGCATTTTTATTGTCCATGAACCGGACCCTCGACTCAACCTTTGTTCAAGGAAAACTCGAGGGGCTTGACCAATTTTAACCAATGTTGACCGGATTGACCATGTTTGAATTATGTTGACCGGATTAACTCGAGTTTGACCACGTTGACTTTGACAGATGACATGGCTTGCAGTGCCACGTGCCGAACCACCATTGGCTCAATTTAATTTTGATTTTTTGTGTATCATCAAAATTATATCTAAAATCCCTCTTTAACATGTCTAAAATTCATACATATGTATATTAAAATTGGTGAGGATGCATTAGGTGTTACCACCTCATCAACTTTATCAATTTGAAGCACTGCCACTGCTTCTAACTCTATTGTCCATTTAAGTTCCATATGTTACAAAAAAAATTACTCAATAACTAATAATAATAGCTAATAGTAATCAATATTATGCTTTAGAAATATAATAAGATACTGAGCTTTATATAGCAGTTTTAATCTCAAGAATTTCTTCATTTTTCCGATGTGGGATTGTTTTCGACTATATATACTAACTATTGACTCAATGTTTTGCAAATTTTTTGATCGTGGGATTTAAATAATGTGTAACTTTTATTTTTTTTTTATTGTAAAAGATGAATTTTTTTTAAATCCAATTGAGTATGCGTAATTGATTATTAAAATTGAAAAATTAACATTTTAACTTTGGATTTGAACCTTCAATTATGCAAAATTTTATTAAGTTATAACCTTATTTTGAATTCGAAGATGATATTTTAAATATTTTACTATACCATTAAGCTTTTTTGTTGTTGTTTAATTTTTAGCCAATTCTAAGAATATGATTTTCCATATACAAGTGAATATATTGTAATTGATTAGTTAAATTCTCCTTAAAAAATTTCAATACAAAGTGTATAAGGGGATAAAAACGATTTGTAATAAACTATTCAAGTGAAAAAGAATTCAGATGTTAAATTTCACCTTTAATTCTACTACCCGTGCAACATACGGGATAAAACACTAGTTTGAATCTTTAAAAAGAGGTTGCAGATCCAAAATTTGAGGTACTTGTAGTTGGTTGAAATCAAACATAAAGTAGTCCTAAATTTTGGATTAAATTCGAGACGTCTTAACTTCAATAAAATTACATTAATTTTATAGGCAAGCAGTACTTTGGGAAAAAAATACAAAAAGAAGCTAGGATTACAACTCCATTCATCAAACGGAGAAGAAATTGAAGTCGAATCAAACAAACAAGTAAAGAGAAACAAAAACACTTAATTTGCAGGATCATGTCTTCATGACTGGGAAATTTGTCATCATTAACAAGAGACTTCCGAGCAAGCCAGATGAACCAAAGTACTATAGAACAAAGCGAGTTCTAAACCATGTGCTGACAAACCGAACCATAAAAAAAGCACTAAAATTACATTTAATCATGTATGCAAATGTGTTTCTTTCTCTTGGTACCAAATTACATGTAGAAGCCCACTTAAGGATGTAAATTTTTGGCGTTCAAAAGTGAATGGTACATGTTTAGAATTTGAGGTACATAATCTTGTCTAATATAATACCTAAACATGTATGTAAATACGAGAATCTAAACTTGCTTAAAATAGCACCTAATTATGACCTTAAATATGTTGTTTTCCTTTGTTAGAAATTTTTATCTAGAATCCAAAGTAAAGCTGTCTAAAATTTTACCGCTTAGAAGTAAGAGGTAGGAGTTTTGAATTCGAGGCACATAATCTAGTTTAATAGCCCCCTAGGGGGTGGCGCAACGGTCAATACACACATCTCCAAATAGGAGGTCGTGGGTTCAAATCTCATTGCGTCGGGTGGGGTGGGGTTTTGGGTTAAAAGGGGAAGAGCTATCCCTGTTGTGTAGCTCAATTAATAAAAAAAAATTATAAAAATTTAGTCTAATAGAATATTTAATGTTGTTTATAAATTCGAGGTGCTTGAACTTGCATAAAAATGCAGCTGATCGTGTTTACTACGTCACATTCTGATCTTAGTACCAAATTTTATCTACAATCTTACCTAAAAATGTCTAAAATTTATGGCTGAGAAGCGGGGTACAAGTTTTGAACTCAAGGTACCAAATGTTTTCTAATAGATGACCTTAAGTTTTCTATATATTTGAGGCGCCTAAACTTGCATAAAATCGCACCTAATGGAGTATACAAATATGTTGCTTTCTCTCACTGAGAAGTGAGGGGTACGAGTTCGGAATTCTAGATGCCTAATCTTCTCTAAAATAAACATAAAGTTATTTATACGTTGGAGGCGACTAAACTTGCATAAAAGCGCTACCAATCGTGTGCAAATATTGTTAGGAGTGGATGTACCCAAGAGCGGAATATGGGTCGCATGTCACCATGAAGGCCAAAAGGGGCTTGTAATGACGAAAAGATAAGGACGGCGAAACACGAAGTATAAATAGGAAGTGATATGAAAAAGGGTAAGAAAAAATATATAAATATATACAATTACCTCAAAAGACAAATTCTAACTTAGAGGCATTAGAGGGGCTTTCACTCTTGAGAGCCAGGAACCGAAAAGAAGAAGAAGAGGGACACATTGCCGAGGATAGAGAAAAATAGAGTAACCAATATATATGTTAATTTCTCTTGGTTCCAAATCTTATCTATAATGTCTAAATTTTTTGCATTGATAAATGAAGGGTACGAGTTCAGAATTTGAGATACCTGAGATTGTCGAACAGGAATAACTAAAATTGTCTCTTACTTTAAGGCGCCTAAACTCTATATATAT
>JAYMTF010005142.1:0-12026 GCA_036897485.1 Pelargonium nanum | reverse complement strand
GTGATGTGGCATCTTCTAGTGTTGCCTCACCAACTTTAACATACATATGTATGATTTCTTTTTTCTTTTTTCTTGTGTGTATGTGTAATTTGCATTTTTAGGAGAAGTATTGGCTAAAGGTCCGCGATAGTGTCTTAAAAAATTAATCTTAAGCTGAGCTAGTCATTCATGTCGGCACATTATTACACAAGTCGCGAAATTATCGTGTTTGTAATTGAGTCGTCTTCGTGTTGGAGAACCTAATTACATGCTTTGTAGTTGTGTTGTGTTGGACTTCTAAAACTAACATAACAATTTTTTCGTGTTGTGATATGCACGACACACAATACGTCCAACAAATTATAATAATGTTTTGGATCGTGGCATGTGTGATCTATTGGATAGTATCGTGTCAAGCATGTTGATTCTATCGTGTGGCATGTAGTGTTGGATCGTTTTCACGTCGTTTTTTGTCAAAGAACATTAGAACAAGGATAAACATGCAATCATTGAAAACAATAGGGGTAAAAAAAATAGTAGTTAAAGTAAATTCATGAAAAAATAGGTGTAAAAAGCAAATGTAAATAAGATAAAAATGAAAAAGAAAATGAAAACCATAGGAGTAAAAAGTAAATAAATTATTTCATGGAGATACTTATGAAGTTAATGATAACAATAGGGGTAAAAAGCAAAAATGAATTAAAGAAAATAGAGAGATAAATATGAAAGTAATGAAAAGAATAGGGCTAGGGTAAAAAGCAAAAGTAAATAAAAGATTTATATGAAAACAATAGGGGTAAAATTTCTTATTTGGGATAAATATGCAATTAATGAAAACAAAAGGGCAAAAAGCAAATCTTATTTGGGGTAAATATGCAATTAATGAAAACAATAGAGATAAAAAGCAAAAAAAATCGCTAGAAGGAGGGCTTGAACCTCCGCCCTTGTGGTTAACAGCCACACGCTCTAACCAACTGAGCTATTCCAGCTTGTTGGTTAGAGCATAAAATACCTATATTTGTTCTTATAAACACAAAGCTTCAATCACATACTAAATCCAAAATCAAAATCAAAAACCCTAAACCCTAACCCTCCATTGATTCTCGCTCTCAAATCTCAATCCATACAGTTGAAGAGAAGGAGCAGATGTTCTATCTAAGCCAAATCGAGCACACGCTGCGTCTACCTCCCGATCTCCTGAGCCTTCCTCTCGAACAAGCCATCAGGCAAGAGCTCAACAAGCTTTTCTTAGACAAGGTCTCTGTCCTAATCTGCCATGTCCTCGCTGTTTTCGATTCAAATCCTTCGTAAGTTTGTATATTGATAGTGTTTTTTTGAAAAAAATTGAAGGTTGTTGCGAACTTGGGCCTGTGTGTTTCTGTTGGAGCTATTAAATCCATTGAAGGTGGCTTCATACACGCAGGAGATGGTGCCTCCACATACACGGTACAATATATACATATATTTTTTTTTCTGATATCATTTTTAAGGTTTTGTGGTAAATTGTGTGTTGATTGTGTCAAATTTGAGGGATTTTATATGTATTTCCTTAGTTATTATTCGAAACGAGGAAGAATTTTGGTGACATTTTGATTTTTCGGTCTTAGGCTGTGTGTTATTGAGTACCTTGAATTTGAACTTAGTCTTGAAAAAGATTGTTTCTCTAACTTTTTCATTGGATATTGTGGCAGGCTGATTTCATGCTGGTTATGTTTCGGCCATTTGTGGGAGAGGTGATTTCTGGACGGCTTAAAGATTCTGATGAAAATGGTTTACGATGTATGTGTACTAAATGGTTCTCTCCTTATTTATTTTTATTGTGAAATAGTTGATTAGGATGTCGGTTTTAATCACAAACATGAGCATTATGCGTTGGTTGTTTGCTGTTTGCTGGCTATTCTCATGTTATCTGTTTAGTTTGGGTTAACGTTAGCCTTTAACTTGAGCTATAGGCTTTTTATCCCAACTTCATTTGGGAAAAACAATCTGGGGTCATGACTTGGTACTTAAATTGTAGATGGGTTGATTCTAGAGTCATTGTACATACACACACACGTCTATTTAACATTATGGTTTTGCTGAATCCTGACTATGATGCTTTGTTCAAAATCTTATGTGCAATTGACAGTCATTTTACCAGTTGCAAATGCCGCCGTAAAATGAATTTTGAAAACTTACTCTTTTAGTTTATTTTGTATGCTATTGTTAGAGACTTTTTGATCATGCTAGAGCAAAATGAGTAGGGCTTGTTAAATTAGAAGGAGAAGAAAGTTAAAGAAACTACGAGAAAGAAAAAGAAAAAATTGAGTTTTGAAATTTTCGTTGTTAGAATCTTAATGGAGGTGTAAACTATAATTTTGTCCAATACAGGGTTTGATTTTTTTTTTTTTTTTCCAAAAGGATAAGATTTGAATCTAGAAAAAATTAACATTCCATGAGGTGCAAAAACATTTTACCGTACTAAGACTACAGTTTGTTACTTTGTCTGTGCATTTCAATATGCAATTCTGATTTTGAATAACTTGATCTAAATGGTGCTTGCATGCTGATGTTTTGTTTGTAATTGACATTTGACAGTAACACTTGGATTTTTTGAAGACATCTACGTGCCTGCCCATTTTTTGCCAGATCCATCTCATTTTGAACCCAGCTCAAAAAATAAGTAAGATCATATTCGACCATATAGTATCTACTATGTTATGTTTATGTCAGCTCCGAACTAGTATAATATGTTATGAATTGTGACGATTGCAGGCATAAAGGTAGATGGATATGGGATTATCCCGATTCTGAAGTAGAATATCCTATTGAAGGAGATGAAGAGGTCTGATACTATTAGTACTTTTACGTTTTGATTGGTAAGCTCTGAGATTTGGTTTGCAGGTGAGCACTAAATTTGTGTGTCCGAATGCAGATAAGGTTTCAAGTTAACAGCATCAAGTACCCTTCAATTCCAATTGAGAAAGCGATAGACTCAAAGCCATTTGCTGCAATGGTGATAACGGTAAGAGCTTTCTTTTGATTCTGCTTCTCAAGGATTGGTTCATGTGTGGATTGGTATTTTTGTCATGAAAATGACTGGAATTGAAATCTCATTCTCAATTTCATTCCAATTTTTTCTATCCAGACTCTACCTTAGTGTTTGGTTATTGTTGCTCCACTAGAGCTGGGTACAATTGGAAAATATTGTATTTGGAAAATGTTACATTTTGGCCCTCAAACTATTCATATTGTTCCAATTTACTCAAACAATGCTAGTTTGTTTCGAAATGATGCAATCCATTCTAGTGCTGTTAAGTTGAGTCGGTGTGGGAAAGCATGTGGCGCTTAAATAAGCTAAGTTTACTAATTAGACTAATTTGGAATAAAATTGTATAATTGAGATGCCAAATTGGACAAAATTGGCGTGACGATCACGTCACTCAATTATACAATTTTGTTTCAAATTTGTTTAATCATTGAATTCAGCTTATTTAAGTGTTACGTGGTTGTCATGTCAAACATAAAAATATGAAGCAACCCATCACATTGGACCAATTTGACTGCACTTCGTACCAATTCGAAACAAAAAGCATGGTTTAGGAACAAATTAGAAAATTTGACTGCACTTCATACCAATTCGAAACAAAAAGCATGGTTTAGGAACAAATTAGAATAAGAATCATATTTATGGGGGACAAATGGAACATTTTCCCATTGTATATTGAAGTAACTTGAGATTTTTTTTAGATTAGGAGCATGTAATTGAATTACTCTCTGAAATAAAATTCTCCATTTATTTTTTGCAGGGATCGATTGATCGTGATGGTCTTGGCCCAATCAGTTGGTGGGTTTGAATGAGCATTTTGTGATGAAATACATGTTAGCTTCATGTACTTTTTTTTTGTTTCTTTGATCAATGCTAACTAGCAATTGCCTATACTTAAAATACATGTTTGGAACATACACAATTTAATAGATGTATTCTTGTTTAGCTTACAAAATTAAAACAATTATAACAATATAAGATAGAAAATGAAATCAAACACATTATTCATTATTTGGTCGCATATTTAAATAGTTTGGAAAAAACGTGTGTATGTCGATTTTTATTATAAAAAATTGATATTAAAATGTATAGGTTGGCTTACAAGTTAAATTGGACATAGAAATTGTGTTATTTTAGAAATTTTCCGAAAAGTTATTAAAACAGCACTCACACTAGCGTATCGTTTGAAAATGGCAAACAAAAAATGAAACATTCCAATTACTATTGGATGTAATGATTTTTAAATGAGATCGTTGCAGTAAAATCCAATAATTGATAGTCATTGGAATGTGACTGGCGGATAATTTTTCTGTTTGGATTTTGGTTCGGTCTGGATCACATTCCAATGACTATCGGAAACAATGATAGTTCGGGTTTCATTTCCATCTTGGTCTGTCCGGTTCGTCCTTGTTGAAAACCCTTAAATGAGAATCTCATTCAATAAGCTATTATCTTTTTAGATATGAAAGAAAATGAGAATGTGAGATACAAGCAAAGGGAGGCATAGGCACAAGTGCACAACAACTTGAAGCATTTTGAGGAGTTCACTCAAATGTGGCATGAGAAAATAGGCTAAAAACAAAAAAAAAATTAAAGGATGATAAGGCAAGGCAATATTAAGCCAACAAAAAAGTATCAAATTGACATGAAAATTACCAAAATTGATTCTACATAATAGTACAAATCTTGTTGTGTGAACAAAAATCAGGTTGATAGATCAAACTCAATTTCTAACAGAAAAAAAGAGTTGGATTCATGACAACTCCATAGAAGACCAACCAACTATTTCAAGTCGAGATCACGAAGCTACAACAGAATGGCATCAATCATCTGCAAACGACGAATACGTAACATTCTAGAAAAGAGAGGAGTGTATGGATTCGGGCATCGAGGAAGCAAAATTATGCATGTTGATAATGGTGCAACTTGTACAGCAAAACTTTTCCAGCAGCATTCCCAACAGCCATGAAACCGCCACCGGGGCTAAAATCAAGACACCGCGGATAGTGTATGGCTCTATTTGGCGGAGGCCAGTTAGAGAATACAGTAAAAGACGGGACGTGTATCAACTTCAAGCTGTTCTTCTTCATACTCGAACACATTGCCAGTATCTGAGCATCATGGTTAAATTTCAACAAATCTACTTTGGTGGTAAGGTTCTCGATGGTCTTTACGGGTTTTCTCTTGCCGCCTAAGAACTCTTCTCTGTTGTAGATGTTCACAATCCCACTGTCCGAACCAGCTGCAAACAAATTTCCGCTTGGGGAAGTGGTAAGGGCTGTACCAGTCAAGCAACCGTCATCAACTGCCTTGTGGAAACAAGTCCTTGTTCTCAAATCCCAGTGATAGACTTGTCCATCACCGCCAGAGCTCAATAGTTGCTGCCCGTTATCAGCAAAAGCAAGAGAACGAATTGTGCCGTTCATCTTCAGTGTTCCAATCAGTTCCTTCGTTTTCGAAGAAACCAATAAGATATAACCTTCGTTGCCCACGAAGGCAATAGTACTAGAATCGGGAGAAACTTCAAAAGATTCCAAGCTCTTCTCCTCCCTACCGATTAGAGGGCCTATTTTATTAACTTTCGCATTCACCAAATCAAAGCTATAAAAGAATTTCCGTCTCCCTGATATTATAACTTGAGATCCATCAGGCAAGAAAGATGCCTTTCGAATGGGGCAATCGTCAAGAAAGATGCTTTGAATTTTGGTGTTCCGCTTGCCATCAATCTGGAAAAATCTAAGCTTCCTATCTAATCCACCAGCAAGTAGTAACTGACCATTTCGATGGAACTGAACAGAATTTATCGCAGCATTGGAAGGATCCTCAGCATTTGCATCTACAAGTTTAGAGAACTCAAGAAGTCCAGGCAACAATTTCGCACCGCGTTTCACAACAAGATCATCAGTTGTCCGAAGAATATCATCAACAGTGTCACCGTCATTGTAACCACGAGCCACTACAGCCCCATCTTCATCCGACGTCTCATCGTCAGAAGTCGTATCATTTCTTGCTCGCGAATCAAGCTGCGCCCACTCTGTGCCTGGATTCAACTTAATATGTTGAGCCCTCAGTCTCGAAACATATTCTGAACCTGTAATCACAGCCTCACCCTCCTCCTTCCTCAGCTTCCTCAATCTATTAACTTTACCTATATTTATATTCACCGTTTCTTCCTCCTCATCAACCCAGACAGCTTTCCTCTGCTTACTTTCCTCTACATCACTATCCTCAGAAAAATCTGCTTCCTCCTCGTAAACAGACAACACACTGTTCGCAGAGCGATCCGTGAAAAACAAAGCTGAATCATTCTTACTCTTGCCTAGGGCTTTTTCCTCATCTCCCTTCCCAAATTCAATAGGAGAATAGAGGGATCCGAACAACAAGTTCTCCAACTTATTCCTTTCCTTTTCTTCCTCAATCTCCAATTGCACTTCTTGTTTTGTTCTCTTCCTGACCCTTACGATATCCAAATCAGATACTTTCCCATCCTCCATGCCTGTGTTCTCCGTCAAATGTAAAGGAGTGTCTTTATCCTCCCTTTTAGTCTTGATTCTGTCTCTAGAGACAGCATTTTGAGATATCAAACTCATCTTCACAATATACAGAAAGTACGCTTCTGCAACAAGCAGCATAACATTAGTAGGTAATAATGCGTGCGTCACCCAAAAATAATTACAGTCGGATCATGCATAACGAAATCAAACATAACTACACCGAGTATCGGCGAAATATGAAACGTTACAGGCTTATTTCACAACATGATATGACGTAGTACTGAAACAAAACTTTCCAAATATTGAAATGAAAAAAAAAATCCAGCCGACAAGAGCTTGAAGGAACACAGACGACAGAAAACTCCAGTTAACTTGAGAGAATCCAGCCTTGTATGAAGAGATGAAACATTTGAAATTATTGCTTACTAGCTAAACTACACCTTACTGATCTACAAAGCATGAGCACCCAAACAAAAGGTAAGGTTAAGAATCATGCTTCTATAGTATTTTATGAGTGAAAATGCACAAGAACATTCAAATAAAAACCAAAAACCACTGTGAAACAGATTGATTTTCAAGAGATAGGTAAGGTTAAGAATCATAATTATATAGTAGTATCTAGTGAAAGTGCACGAATGAAGAACAAGAACATTCAAATAAAAACCGAAAACCACTGTGATACAGATTGATTGTCAAGAGATATAGCAAATTCATGACTCCAAAAAGCAACTGTTCCGAGAAATTGGAAACAAAAAACACTCGACAGTGCGATTCCTACTAAGTTTTCTTCACAATTTGATACAAAACTAAACTCAATCGCTGTATTGCAAATTGATATCCATCTTAATTCAATCACACCATCATAAACCTAACTTTTTGCAGCAAAAGTTCTTCAATGTGTATATAAATTTACCTCGCCGGAATGTAGAAGCTCGAATGGACAAAAGCGGCGGGAGGCGGCAATCGGCGGTGGATGGTGGGATTGGCGGTGAAGAAATTGAAGAAACGAGCCGGAAGAGGAATTGATATGGCGCAAATTTGGAATTAGGGTATAAGATTGGTGTGCTAGGGTTTTACAGGTGTCATGAAAATGGAGGAGACGAGTAAGACGAGAAGCAAAGTCGTATTCGTCGATCGTATTGGGCCGTATAGGTGTTTCGGGTCAGCCCTTTAAATTTGGGCTTCCGATTTCTGGCCCATTATATCGGACTAGCTTTTTATTTGTCATATTGGTGGTTAAAGCCCGTGGTCGTTACATCAATTTTATCCAATTATGTTTCTCCGTTATATAAATAAAATTAGTCGATACTCAAGTGACGGGGTTTGTGTCGAAAAATAAATCAAATGAAATAATATATATGTTTGTGTGACATCAAGTCGTCAACCACAAATCAACTTATTTTCTAACGAAAAGCTACTATCTAATGAACTGAGTAACATAAAATAATTTTATTTATCAAAATTAACTCGTTAAACTAAAAAAATTTGTGATACTCAAAATTTGATTATTTTTTAGAAATACTTTACATTCAAGCAATAATTACGTTAAATGAAGTGGCGACATTCATAACCAAATCTAAAGTTTACAAATAAAATTGTTTTGTTTTGTCGTTATCGATTACGACAACTCTTTGTCAGAGGATCTCAAATTTAATGTAGCAAATTAGTGTATTCAATATGATAATTTGATGTCCTCTAATCTTCCTATATATGGTATGTTGATTTTCGAATCAAAATTGTGTTGTTGAATAATTAATGTGGTAGTTGTGGTTGTTAGGGCTGAAACGTGGAAGTGCCTAGTAAGATCCAGCTTTAATTGTTTCCGGATTGTTGATATGTATAGCTATCAACAGCTATAATTAGTTCAGCATAATGCACTTCAATTATTGGCACCGTTTATGTATTTGATTTATTGTCGTGTCATATATATACATAGTCTTGTATATATGTTCCAAGATGTAACAATAGTTGGGAATGATAGATATGAAAAATTAGAAGATATATAAAGACATTTCACTAAGTGGAAATGATACATATATAATATAATAGTGCAAGTGAAGTTATACTAAAAAAAAGTTGACATTTTGGTAGTGAAATATTGTACAATTAATTATGTGTAACTCAATTATAAAATTTAACATGGTATTAGAGCCGATTATGACTAATGGGTTGTCTACGTACCTTACCTCCCGACTTAAATTCACATCCACGTGAGACTCATGTCTATAACGACATGCACGTGAGGGGGAGCGTTAAGTGATAATCTCGACTTAAGTTTTATAATATCCACGTACGTGCACATGTTCATCTCTCTTTCCAATATGCACATTATTGAAAGCGTTGATGAACCATACCTCGGTAAAATATAAAGAGAAAAGACCACATATATGTTTTCGCGCACATGACTAAGTGAACTTGATTTAAGATTATCACACATAACACGTATTATGACTATTAGGAAAGTCTTGAGATGGTAGGGAAAAGACAAAAAAAAGATTGGATGTGGGTTATGACTGAGTTTAATTTGATGTCCTTGATGTCATATTTCGGCTCTCGGAGATAAGGAGTTGGGTGTTGGTCATGTCTGGTCAATTTTAGGAGATTGATTAGATCAATTGGTTTGGGAAAATGCTAAATGTACCAAATTTTGTATAAAGTTTGGTGTACAAAGTAACGTGGCAGTCTACGTGACACGTCTATTTTTCATATTTTGTGCTTTAAAATTAAGTTTAAACGAATAAAATCCCGACATATATGATACCACCACCCTCCCATGAATTTATGGCGCAAAGCGCCCGGTTTATAAGACACGATGTAAACGTGGCGAATTATGATTCGGCCAACTCATCAATGAATTAATTGATGTGTCATTCTTTATTGTTTGACACATCACTTTGTACAAGTATTTTTGTACAAGTATTTTTGTACAAATTTTGTACATATAGCATTACTAGTTGGTTTGCCATTTTTAGAGTATTATTTTCTCTTTTATTGATTGTTCTACGAATTAAGCAGCTCACGCTTTAGCCAAATCAGTTATTATGTGTCATGTGTGAGATTTAAAGATTGTAATAGCTCCCGATTTTATCGCCCCTCTTCTTTAGATTGATAATATATGACAGTTCTATTATTTAAAAAGAAAATGTTATTAGTATGTACTTTTACCATAACTCATCAGTCCCATAAACATAATTTAGTGTCCCATTTAGCATCCATTTTTGTTAAACATTGCAATTTACAAAGAGAACATGCATAAATTATAAAGTTTTATTGATCAGAAGCTAGCAAACCTAATTGCCTAAGGTGGTGATGCATGTCCTCAGGGTGATCATCCAGTTGGGGTCTCTCAGGTTGCATCCAACGGCCATCCCTGTTCCTGATCATGCCCTTGTTCTCATGTTGCCTCCAAAATGGTGGAACCAAGTAATGATCTTTCAGAAAATCTGAAGCTTTGTTCACAAGTGCTGGGTCTCTTCCACTTGACAGCACAAACCTCTGTCCCTTCCCATGGTATCTGCAATCGGATCGGATCAGACAAAATCAGAACTAACAGAATCAAATTACTTTATAAATATATCAAGTCGGAAAACAAATTTTATCGAAAAATCGTGCATGTGTTTTTGTGTGAGCGAAATTTTATATTATCATTTTCAATTGACAACGTGATAAGATGAGGTGTTAATGCAATTGATTGATTGGGATTTGTAGACCTAAATTTGACTCTAAATTAAATACTCCATAGTGATCTTGCTAATCCAACTCCAAATCACATCCACAATCCTTTTCATGCAGTAACTACAAGTAATGTCACAAATAGTTTTTTAATATAAAATACCAACAACTACCACAATCTTTTTTTATTTCCCTTGTATTTTTTAATGGAGTTGGGGACCATTTGGACCAATATGCAATTATAACTATAACTATAAACATTGGCTTCATACTACATATATATACTATTAAATAACACGACAGCTTACATGTCAGAAGAAAATTTAATAATCATTAACAATGACCTTCTCCTAACCAGTCTACATGTATATTCTATAAATAAAATTAAAACCAAATTAAATATTATTTATAATATGGTTGCTCTTAAAAATGGTTTTCTATGAACTACATTGTGTACACATTACTGTTCTATAAAATCATGATATAATTAACCACATACATAAATTTATATATTTTCCCTTTAATTCAAGAAAACTACTGGTCACATGTAGTTAGCTGTCTTATATGTCAAATATATGTAAGACATATAACATACTAGTGGGTTTTCAGCTTTTATGGGGTAGTAGGTACATTTTTGAGTTAGATGTAATCAACGTTAAGGACGACAATGTATATATTGTTGGGTTAAATGTAATCAACGATCAGAATTTACATTCTTGAGTTAAATGTAATCAACGATCAGAATTCAGTTTCACATGCATTTGAGGTGTGAATCATTTTCTTAAATTTGTAACAAATGAATTTAAATAAAATTATGGAAGTAAAGAGAAAGAGATGATCGTGTGGTGCACTAACCCATCAAGCAAATGCAGGTGCGCCTCCAAGTTATGGGCACAAACCGGATCGCCGGTCTGCTTCAAGAACGGCGAGTGCTCCTGATCCAACGCCAGCTCCACTCCCACGTGCGAGTAGCTCCACGGCAGCCCCTCCGCCATCTTCATCACCACCGGCGACATTTTCTCGTTAAACAATATCCCCGGCGACTTCGGTACCACGTCGTGCACGTTCACCACCCTCAAAACCTTCACCCCCACCGTCTCCAACCGCTCCTTGAACCTCACGTTCCCAACTCTCGGCCCCGAAAACGTAAACACCGTTCCCGAAACCGCCTCCCCGCCGCTCCTCCCGTTCAAACCCGTCTCCGCCACGTCGTACGCGCTCAAAATAGCCAACGCGCCGCCCAAACTGTGGCCGGTCACGGTGATGCTCAATTCCTCGCCGGGATACATCTCGGTCAACCGTTTGACCTCGGCCAAGACCTGTTCTCGGGCCGAGTGTTTGCAAAATCGGCAGTTCTCGTCCTTGTCCGTGTAGAGATCCAGAAAACCGGATTCGGCCTTCACCGTCGGGTCGGGGCAGGGGATTTTGTTCGACGAGATGGGTTTGAGAAAGTCCATTAAATCGGCGATCCACTCGAGGCGGGTCACGGTTCCTCGCCACGCGATCGCGATGTCGCGGCGTCCCAACCGCCGCGAAACGTCGTCGTTTGAGACCGCCACGTACCCGATCCAGTTCGCGTTCCGGCTCCAGACTTTTGGCCAGCGCGATTTTTTGAAGAAGTTCGGGAGGTTGATGTTCGACGTGGCGTAGAGGTAGCGCGACACGTCATAGCCTCGGCTCTCCACGTCGAGCGCGTCGAAGAACTTGCGGCGCGTGAACCTGCAGCTCCCGCAGTACTTGGAGAACGGGTCGAAGTCGAACGCGTCGTAGCACGCTTGAGCCATCTCGCCGTACCGTATGAGCTCGGACCGGAGAAGCGGGTCGATCGGGTCGAGCAAGCCCGCCCAGTCATC
>JAYMTF010005141.1:0-12028 GCA_036897485.1 Pelargonium nanum | reverse complement strand
GTTCTTCTCCGTGAAGTCAGTTTTTGGGTGTTTTTGCCAAACATCAGTGATCCTAGGTGGCAATAAGTGACTTACCGAAAATCACATGTGGCACTTCCGTTAAGAAAGGTGTTGAGTTAACAAACAAGCACTGAGTGACCAGAATTAACGGACAAATTTGAACTCATGTGGTGTTCACGTGAAGCCACCATTGGCGCACGTGTTTTTCATATGTCAGAGACACTTGCCGACATATGATGGTAGTTAGTAACAAACAAAAGAATAGTTGCAGACATTTGTATATGAGTAAAAGAAAAATCGCTCTCATCAGTTGTAGATGTCAAAAAATCAATTTAACTAAAAGCTCAAGGAGATAGTTAAAGTTTTTTTCATACTTTTAAGTTTTAATATTATATTCAAACAATGTGAAAATCGGTTATGGCGTTGTAGGTGGACCGGTGAGAGGTTGATAAAAAAACTTAGTCTATTCTCGTTTTAACTTTTTGCAAGTGTACCAAAAAAAATAATGGAAGCTTATTTTCATTTTAACTTTGCGAGTGGATCGATCCAGAAGAGGAGAGGAAACATGTCAAAATATAGTATGTCATTGCCTACTTAATGAATAATGTTGATTGAATCGTATCAACTGATATATGAAGATTCAAGAGTGCCTTGTGAGAAATAATGGTCAGTAATAGTGATGTCCTGTTCATAGTGGTGTTGAGAGTGGTGGGGACAATAACCATAGAAAATAAGCACAAGAACAGAAGTGGAATCAAATCATTATATATAATGTCATACAATGAGACAGACAGAGAGGTCCAAGAACTGGGCTGGTCACTTGTTTCCATGCCCTCATGTCCACACCTAAAAGCTCAAATTCAATATCTATATATTGTTCAGTATATCAGCCATTGCAGATTCAAACACATGCATGTGAGTAGATAGGAGATGGAGACTAAGTTTAGCCAAATTGCATGTGTTGAGACTGAGTGTAATTGACAGGATATTAAGTGGGGAGCAGACACATGGAGAGATAAGGTCATGTGGAGTCAAATATATATATATGTATAAATATATATGGTGCTTGCAAATCTAACCATTCCATCACCTTATCTTCACCCACTTGTTTGGAAATGCATGGAACTACTGGATAATTCTAATATCACTTTCACATGACATCTAATATATGAATATATGGAGCTTGACCAACAAATTTATATTTACACCTCATCTTCATGCCTATCCCCAACTTTCCTCCCCACTCTGTCAAATCAACCAAAACCCATAGTTAGTAGGGAATGTTACTCTAATCCGTGCTACAAGAAATTTTACTTAGCTTTGTGCGATAGAAAAGTTGTCGCTGAAAGCATAAAAGCCAAAATTTTCATCATTATTAGGTTTTTATCCATGTCAGCCCAGTGATAACGGTTTCAAAGCCAAACACCTTGTGTATTCATTGATAACCGCTTATTTTTTGCTTTCATCAAAAATAATTTTTTTTGTAATGAATGTTGAGTGAAGAATAATGCGTTACATTAAAATTTATTTCAAAATGAATCATACATAACAATTATATAAAGTATAAAAAGTGTAGAATTATCGAACATTTCACCGCAAAAAGTACTTATTATATAGCTTTCACATATATGGTTGATATTTTTATATAAAGAGGGTTGATAACAAACTATGTAATATGATTTATTATATAACAATTTGATTATCAATCCAAATCTCAGCTATAAAGTGATTAGGCAAGGCTACTTATAGATTAGGGCCACCATATTATATGCTCCAAACACTAACTTGCACTGCAATTGGAATGCCAAATTATTGCTCTCTGGTCCCTAGTTTTGATTGCAATTAAGCCGTTCTAGCTAGTTTCAAATATACAATGCGGTGATTAAATCAAAACTTAAAAGGCAATTAATTGTTAACCCCAGTTCGTGAATATCAACGCTAGCTAATTAGCTAATTAAACAATCACCGAAACATTGAACACACGAGTAGTTATGAATTGTCGATAGTTATGTGGCTAGTGGATTTACTTAATTTGTACTTTAGCCACGTGTATATACTGAATTACTTAATAAAATTTACTTCTTGTGGTGTTTTTTATTTTGAAAATTTTAAAAATGGCAGTATTGTATTTATTTTTGGGTAGTGATATTTCCAAACTTGAAAAGGATAAATCCACACTATTTTGCTTGCATGGACTAAAATACCCCTTTTCTCAAAGTGATTGAAGTTAAGACAATAAGTCAAGTGCACAGTAATTATATTCATGAGCATTTATTTATTGCTCATTTCTCTCTCACTGAGTTTCTTCTCCACCTTCTTTTGCATATCAACCAGACCCTTCATTTCCATGCCAACAAACCTCATTTTCTCTTTCATCTTTGCATAATCCGATGGTTTATACGTTTTAAAGCTTCAACTAGACTTCGCCGGAGCTTGATGAAGACAGGAGATCTTAGGAGGACATGTTTAACCAGTGGCTAGTATAGAATGCAACCATTTAAAAAAAAATTATTTGCCCAAAATTTCTTCAAAGAAAACACTTTAATTCAGACTGGGTTAGTTACTTAAATTTTCTGGAAAAAAAGTATCAGTATTCAAGGTGTCAATGAAATGAAATTATTTTATTTTTTATTTATTGTCATCATTATTATTAAAAGTTGTGTTCTTATTTTTAATTGTCCAGTCAATAATTATATAAATACATAGACGTATATGAGCATTTGCTTATATAAATCTTTCAATATGACTTGATTTCATTACTTTTCTCTAAGAAAACTAGAAAGGAAAAAATTCAAACAAGAAAATGAATCAAATTATACATACTCTGAGAGAAGATGCTAACAATATTGCTATTATAAGAGCTTTATTCTCTTAGGTATTAATCAAATTAAAATTAGTTTAAGCACGTACTATATCCGCCATCCAAGAGAGCAAGTTTCAAAAGGCAAAAGAACAAAAATTGAAGTCATGAAACTGTCACCATATTGTAAAGATTTATTTGTCATGCTTTGAAAATATAACATAAAAAATTATTTCCTAAGTTCATTACATGAAAATACTTTCAAAATTGCCCTTCTCATTAACATGGACTGGCTTCTCATATGCTCATGGTGGAGCGTATATGAACTGAGCAGCAACATTTGAAGAGAAAAGTATAAAGTGGAGAGGTGAGAGATAAGTATAAGAAATATATACAGTATTAATTTTCTTAATCAATTTGTGGGCCCCAGCGTAAAATGCATCATCCAACACATTTGAGGAGAAAGGGTAGTTTAGTCAACAAAAGCAAAATAGTGTGGATTTATCCTTTTCAAGTTTGGAAATATAACTACCCTTATTTTTTTGGTATCAGATATAAAATTTAAAAAATATTAATTAAGTTTATTACATATGACAACTCATACATAACTAACTTCTTGACATACCAAAACAGGTTGGGCCAAGTGGTTAAGCGTTTCAGATTCTCTTTGAGATTTCGGGTTCGAGCCTCTCTGTTAATGATATGGAGTAAAATAATGGGTTAAATAGGGAAAAGCTACCCCTGTTATGCAGCTCAAATGATAAAAATAAATAAACTTATTGACATTATTGGGTGATCCATAATGTAAGATCTGATAACACTATTTTTTTTAAAAGTACTAACAAAATAGTATGACAAATGTGAGTCATACTTAATGCAATGACACTGATACAAACTAAATCAATTTAAAACAAAATAGTTTATATGGAGTACTAATTGGAGACAACATAATCAATAATAGAAAAAGACTGCAATGAAACATTTTTCAAAATGGAAACAAATGCTATTCCTCATTGGGAACATCATTGCATACCAAAGAAAATATTAGTGGATGTGCCCTTGAAAGCATTATTTTGTACGAGATAATGTTCTATTTTGATATCTTAATTATACATATTATTTTAGATTGATATTTAATTTAATTTTTAATTTTATATGATACTCAAATTATTGATATCGTTTCAATTTGATATCTTGACTATACATATTGTTCTACATTGATACCACTTGAACGATATCATAGTTTGAGTACCAAATAAAAATATATAGTTCAGGTACCAAATTGGAACAATATCAATATTTTGAGTGTCAAAAGAAACAAAAATCAAATTAAGTACTAATTTAGAACAATATGTACAATTAAGGTACCAAATTGAAACGATATCAATATTTTGAATACTAAATAAAAATAAAAATCAAATTAGGTACCAATCTAAAATAATATGTATACCTAAGTTACCAAAATAAAACATTCCCCTTTTATACGTTGAAAAAAAGGTACAAAGATCCCAAAAAATGGTCCAAAAGTTTTCCCATATAAACCATAGAAAGAATAGGCAGGTGGACAAAATTACATAGCACAAACATAGACTAAAGTATCCAAATTAAATTTTCTTTCAATATGGCACCAACTGCCCAACTCCACCAAGAAAGCAACCAAACTATCCTCAAACCACCACCTGAGGTGGCTGTGGTGGTAATTCCCTTCCCGGCACAAGGCCACCTGAACCAGCTCCTCCACCTCTCCCGCCTCCTCCTCTCCTACAACCTCCCCGTCCACTACGTCAGCACCGCCACCCACATCCGCCAGGCCAGCCTCCGCCTCCACGGCGGCTGGGACCCAACCGCCGTCCATTTCCACCACCTCACCCTCCCTCCCTTCCCTTGCCTCCCACCAAACCCTAACCCTAACGCCGCTCCCTCCCGGTTCCCATCTCACCTCCAGCCTCTCTTCAACGCCGTCCCCCACCTCCGCCGCCCCGTCGCCGCCCTCCTCGCCTCCCTCGCCGCCAAGTCGCGGCGCGTCGTCGTCATTTACGACTCCATGATGGCCTCGGTGGTCCAAGACGTCGCGGCCATCGCCAATGCGGAGGCCTACACCTTTCACAGCGTCTCCTCCTTCGCCATCTACCTCTACACTTCCAAACTCATCGGAAAGTCGCCGGAGGTTTGTGAGTTGTTCCCGGAGGACATTCCGTCGCTGGACGGATGCTTCTCCGACGAGTTCATGGACTTACTCACGACTCAGTACGGGCTTCCTCCGTTCGACTCCGGCTGCTTGTTTAACACGTCTAGGGCTTTAGAAGGAGCTTACATGGATTTGATAGATAAAGAAACAACGGAGGAGGGGAAGAGGAACTGGGCCATCGGACCGTTGAATCCGGTGATGGTGGCGGCGGCCGGTAGGAAGAGCCGGCATGTTAGCTTGGAGTGGCTGGACAAGCAAGAAGAAGATTCTGTCATGTATGTGTCTTTTGGAACTACAACAACCATGGAGGAGGAGCAGATCAAGGAGCTTGCTCTTGGGTTGGAGAGAAGCCACCAAAAGTTCATTTGGGTAATGTCCTAATCTTGTCAACTTTACCAAAGTCTTGCTGGCCAAGTGGTTAAATCACAACAAAAAAAAAAAAGAAAAAAAAAGAAGTGGTTAAATCACTTGAGCATCAATTGTGAGGTATCGGTTTCATTGTCTACTATGGGCGCCTTTACCTCCAAAATTGCACGTAGTTAATCACCTTTGGAGACTAGTACACTACAAGAAATTTCAATTTTTGTGACATGATCGTCACTGAAACCTACATTTTGTCATCAAAAGTCAATAACTAATGTCACCAAAGGTGTTTTCACGGAAAGTCTCCAAGTGCACGATAGAAAAGGGTTTGTCACGGTAACACAACTTTGTGCGACAAAAAAATTGTCGCCAAAAGCATAAAAGGCTAAATCTTCACTATTATTGGACTTATTTTATGTAAACTCTATAGTAATTGTTTCTAACTTTTCGTGTACCTATAGATCAACGTCTTATTTTTGCCTGTTACCGAAAGCACAACTTTTTGCAGTGAGTTTGTGCTCTATAATTACATCGTATATCTTGTGTTCCCTATGACCGATCCAAAAACCAACAAGAATCTCAAAACTAGTACTTTCTTGTGCTCTTACATATTTGAGCTGTCTCCAACTTATCCAAATCAACCAAGATTCTCTAATCTAAACCATTGCAACTCCGCAGGTACTAAGAGCTGCCGACAAAGGTGACGTGTTCAGAGGTGGTTGTGACCAAGATTTGCGAGCTGAGCTTCCACTAGGGTTCGAGGAGAGAGTGAAGGGTAGGGGGATGGTGGTCAGGGACTGGGCCCCCCAACTTGAAATCCTGGCCCACCCTTCAACCGGCGGCTTCATGAGCCACTGTGGCTGGAACTCTAGCATGGAGGCTATCACCATGGGAGTGCCCATCGCTGCATGGCCCATGCACTCCGACCAGCCCAGGAACACCACGCTCATAACCCAAGTGCTCAAAGTTGGAATCGTGGTCAAGGAGTGGAAGCGCCGTCGCGAGATCGCCTCGGCGGCGGCGGGGGGGTAGGCGACGCAGGGGTCGGTGACGTCGCGGTGGAGGCGGCGGCGGTGGAGGTGGCTGTGAGGAAGCTGATGGCGTCCAGAGAGGGTGGTGAGATGAGGAAGAGAGCGGCGGAGGTGGGCGGCGCTGTCCGGCGGTCGGCGGAGAAAGGTGGGGTTTCTCGCTTGGAGTTGGATTCTTTCATGGCTCACATCACTCGAAATTAGTAGAAATTTGTAGCGATAGAGAGTGGAGATGTTGCTGTTGGCACATGATTAATTAGCAAGTTGGTTTTTGTTTGACTTTTCTCATTCTGTTTTAATGTTCATTTAAATAGCTGACAAGAATGTGTTGTACAACGTCATGCATTGTGTAATATTGTTTATATATGTGTTTGATTTGGATTGGTTGGCATTGCATTGCGTATGGTACTCCTTGTAATTCTCTATCCAAATCTCAATCAATATCATTGTCGACATATATGCAATACTACGTACAGACAACGGTATTTGCGGCGCCGCCATACCACAATAAGTTATAGCAGCGACTTTAAATTGAAGCCTATCTTGTTGTTGGTGGCAGTGTCGATTATATACTTAAAAGACATTTTTAGTTTGAGCAAATATGGTTATGAATGTTGTTTAGCCCAATGAAAAGAAGATTTTGAAATATGCATATGATAAATGTTAGACTCAGAGCCAAATTAGCTCTTGTCAACACGTTGCCATAATAATTGTCCTAGAAATGTTTTAAGCTTGGAGTCTTGAAGAAAAATTAAAACTAAAGGTTGGAATCAGAGACTGAGACATTACATCTAGGTTTCTGGAGTTAATTTGCACAAGTATGACAAAACGTTAAGCGAAAAATCGAGCGTGTTCCAATAAAAAAGGGCCTCCGTGCGAGTGCTATGCAAGTAAGGCTTATTGGATGCGCATGTGTTCCACAAGGCTCTTGTTAGACTTCACTCCATTCATTTTGGGCTTTCTTTGTTGTCTTTCGAAGGATACCTAAAGGCTTTAACGAGACAAGAACTTCAGCGTGAGTTATCGGGTGTAAGTTTACGGAGAGCTGATACTGAACGTTTGAGTAGTGAGTTTACTCGTGACTTGCTTGTTACATGTCTTTGAGATAACATGACGCTCAAGTGTCTCATTATTCATCAAATCTAATTATTGTGATTTTTAGCATTATTAGACTAGTTAATATCTTTAAATTCGTAACAACTCATGTTCATGAAGTTATAAGATATAACTTAAAACACTACAATGCCTTTTAACTATTCTCAAAATAAAAATGAGTGGGTGTTGGTCAAACAGAAATGGAGTTACATATTTAAGAGCCCAATAGAAGTTATACAATTCTAAAAATTCGAAGGCCCAACAGTAATGGAATCTAATTAACTAAGAGAAATAGTTACGCCACGTAAATGGTCAATAGAATATTAGAATATATTACATCACTTTGACCTCAGAATCGGTAAAAGTTGCCGGAGTCTAAGAAAAACACACGTATGTGTCGTGTTTGTGTCATGATGAAGATTGTTTATGTATTGCACAATTAAACGCAACACATTTAGTAATCGTAATGTATGGTCTAACATGACACATTTAACAAGATTTTTAAACGAGTCATGTTGATACGATACGACACGATTGACACGAACACGACCCAATACATTCTGCATAGTAGAACCAACACATTTGATACAACACTATCCAACATGTATAGCACAACACGACCCAACACATTTGACACATTTGTAGGGTTAATTTACAAATTATAATTTATACCCTTAATTACGCGTGTTGATAGTGTCATGTGTCACAACACGACTAATTAATCATACATGCGTGTTTTGAAGACCCAACACAAATACACACAGTCTTTCAATAAAAAACACAAACACACATTTGCTAAACGTATTGATCAATTATCATATACGAACAAGACACGGCCACAAAATTTGCAAAGCCAAATATGTTAATTTCGTGTCATAACAAATTGCCTACCTACATATGATTAATGAGTATAGTTCCCATTTTCAGAAGTGGCTAAAATCTTGTCGAGTCTTTTTCCAGCAATGAATCTAAACTATTGACACAAAAACTGCTACATTTCCAGTTTCAGGACCACCACGCTTGTCACACCATTCACAAATCACAAATCACAAACAAGAACAAGAACAAGCAAAAAAAAAACAATATATATTTGCACTCAGAAATGTGTGGCTCTATAAGAAAAGAAAGAGCACAAGAAATTAAGTCCCTCCGCACCTTCATCATCAATGGCTACTAGTACTCACCACCCAGTTATTGTCCTGGTCTTGCCATTTCCAACACAAGGCCATCTTGGTCCGACCTTGCAATTCTCCCGCCAAATTTTGTCCTACAACATCCCTGTCCACTTCATATCCTCCCCAATCCACAACCGCCAGGCCAAGCTTCGCGCACATTCCTACAACCCGCACGACATCTCCCGAATCCAATTCCACGACATCCCGATCCCTCCTTTCCCCTCTCTCCCGCCCAACCCGAACGCCCCCATTCGCTTCCCCACACACCTCCAGCCCGTCTTCGAAGCGTTCTTGCACCTTCGCCAACCCGTGGCCACACTCGTGCGCGCACTCTCCCAAACAGCCAAACGAATCGTCATTGTTCACGACCCTTTATTAGCTTCCGTGGTTCAAGATTCGGCTCTCGTGCCCAATGCGGAGAGCTACGGTTTCCATAGCTCCCCCGCCTTTTTCAGTTGCTTCTTCGAAGCAACGGCCTCGGGAAAACCATTCGAATTGGACGCGGATTTGCTAAACGTGCGTCTCACGGTAGAAGATTGCTTCACACCCGAGATCTTGAGTTTCGTAGCGAATCAAGAACCATTTCGCAAGATTAATGCCGGAGATATTTACAACTCTTGCAGGCTGATCGAGGGTACTTTTCTCGACCGCCTAGCGAAAGAGGGTGGGAAGAATCAGTGGACTATTGGCCCACTGATCCCACCCTCGATTATTCCAAATCGGGGCAAATGCTTGGAGTGGCTTAACGAACAAGCTCGAAACTCTGTTATTTACATTTCTTTCGGAACAACAACCTCTCTGCCCGATGATCAGATCAAAGAGCTCGCGACGGGGCTGGAGGAGAGCAAGATCAAGTTTATATGGGTAACGAGAGACGCGGATCGAGATGTGTTCGCGGATTACAGTAGAAGCATTCGGCTTCCCGAGGGATTCGAGGAGAGGACGGAGGGGGTCGGGATGGTTACGAGGGAGTGGGTGCCTCAGCTCGAGATTCTTCGAAATGAAGCGATTGGTGGGTTCATGACACATTGTGGTTGGAACTCGTGTTTGGAGAGCATTGCCAATGGAGTGCCTGTAGCGGCTTGGCCAATGCACTCGGATCAGCCTAGTAATGCCGTTTTTTTAACGAAGTTGCTGAAAGTTGGTTTGATTGTTCGGGAATGGGACCGGCGAGAGGATATTGTGAGGTCCGCGACTATTAGAGAAGTTGTGAGGACATTGATGCCGTCGGAGGAAGGAGATGAAATGAGGAAAAGAGCTGAGGAATTGGGGGTTGGTGTCCGGAAATCTGTGATGGAAGGTGGAGCTTCTCACATGGAACTTGAATCATTCATTGCTCATATAACTAGGTAGGTTTCTGTTGAGGGGCTAGTTATTGTACTCAATTTCATTAAGGCTCCTTTCTCGATTAAATTTTCGATGGGAATGAGTTTTATTCTTATTCTCGTGCAATGTTGTTTGCATCAGTAGGGTGATTCTAGTTTCTTATTTTTGTTGTTGTATATATGCATCTTCTCTTGTAGGTCTCTCTTACCCTAATTGTTTTTACTCATACTATTCTGTAAGTTTTTTTCTAACACTAAAAAGAGACAAACTTTGGAGTTTTGGATTGGTAAAACACCTAATTTGGATTGGTATATACCGGCGTGACATGCCTACGACCACATTGCCGATGTGACGTGTACAAAAATGAAGATGAGTCATATTGTGGCTATTTCTAACTAATAAAGTGGGTTAAATTCAAAAAATAATTGTCAAAAAACACTAAAACAAGGCAAAATTCTAATTAAAGAGTAAACCTAAAAAAATTGTCGGGGTATAAAAAAGACTGAACCATTTAACCCAATTATCAAAAAGGCTCATAGGTTATCCAATTAGGGATATCGTTGATGGAAGGAGGTGACTCTTATTCCTCTGTTTTTGAGATTTCCAAAATGTAAAAAAATTGGTTGATTTTATTCAAAGGTGTCGTCGGAAAAGAAGGAACTCGTGAACAAAAACTGTTTGTGTTTGCATTTTGACTATTGTGTGTTTGTGTCGATTGTTGAGAGGTAGAAACAAACCCAAAAATATTTAGGTGCTGAACGGAGTCGTTTTATAAGGGTAGGAATGAGTTGCTTATATGGACGATCATGTGCTAGTCTAGTGATTATTTTCAAACAAAATTATGTTAGCAAAATCATTTAACTATATAAATTATTAATTATCTCTTAATTGCACATCAAATTAACAACAGAGTAAGTAATAATTTTCTTGGGTTCAAACAAGAAAGTTGAGATACCGATTAAAAAAAATTTAATTAAATCCGACGACCAAATTATTCTGTGACTTTAACCGTGATTTACCTTCGAATGTGGTAAAGCAGCTTAACTACACGTTTATGGGCCCGCTTAGGAATGAACCGAAAAATTATTTTTCAAATTATATACGTCAGCTCTTTTAAACAGTAAACATTAGGTCGCCTTTGTGAACTGTAAAAACCCCAACCGGCCGGAGAGCGTCGGAGCCAGAGGAGAAATGCCGAGAGTGGTCGCTGTGTTGCGCCAAGGTCTCAGAGCTCTTCAAGATCTCGACTTGCTCAAGGTCTTGCACTCGGAGATCAACCACGAATCCTCATCTTTACTCTATCAGGTTTTTTCTCCCACTTTCTCGCCTTCTCTCCCAAATTCCCCATTTCGTTTCGCTCAATCATTTCATCAACTGTGCATTAACTTTGGGTGCAGAACGCCAGTAGTGGATCTCTCGGAGATTTCGTGCTGGATTGGGATTCTCCGCAGTCCAAAGATGTGGTTTTGCGGCGGAAATGCGAGTCCGGCGAGGAGGTCGCGGTTTCAGCTTTGCTGGGTCCCGAATCATTTGTAGGAGAGGGCTTGTTTCCGAGGGAGGTTTCGATGAAAGTGTGTGTTAAAAAGCCTAGCCTGAGCTCGATTTTGCAGTTTGATTGTGGGGTTTCAGGAAGAGGTGATGATGGGTCTGATTTTGACATACACAATGCCTTCTATCTACCATTGTCCACTTCATTGGATTCTTCAGTCTATAGAGGCCCTTTATTCAGGTACAAGTTGTGGTTTCTTAAGACGGTATGGTGTTTCTTGAAACATAAATGCTCTATGTTTCTTTCTCAATGTTGAATTCGTTGTTTCTTTGATTGTTGCTGACGTACCGTGCGCTGCTTGTATGTTTATAATACTTTTATGATGGGTTATTTCTAAATCACCAATGCTGTATGTTTCTTTGCTGAGACTGAGAGGTTTACTTCTGTTTTTTCATTTGATTTTTGTTGTTAGTGTTAGGAACTTGTGATTCTAATGGATGGCCTAAGCCCCCTAGGGGGTGGCGCAATGGTCAAGACACACATCTCCACGTAGGAGGTCGTGGG
>JAYMTF010005140.1:0-12029 GCA_036897485.1 Pelargonium nanum | reverse complement strand
GTTTCATCACTGAAAGCTTTGGGGACACTTGTTATCGAGTACGAAATCAGGTGTCTACAGGCCTCTGCCCACAACACACCTTCAGCGAAGCTCGGACCACTAATGACACAACTCTCTCACAAGGGAATATGAACACAAGAAAATGGTATGGTTCATGTGGATTTCATGGAAAGAGCTGAGGGTGGAAAGCTGCCTTTTATAGAGGTCATAAGACAATTATGTTATAAGAGAATTAAAGCAACAATTAAAACTGATCCATTAAGTCTGAGAATAAATGAAAAAATGGTCCAGTTAATTGGATGCTTTAATGGGATGTTAACGAATAGGAAGAGTCATGGACATGAATCAGAAAGCTCAATGGTTTTGGGTCTAAAAAGAAAAAAGCCCTCTACCGAGCTCGAGCCCGGACCCGGTCCGATCTATGTCGCGTCGTTCCGAGGCGAGGTGAGCGAGCGCGTGTGGGTTTGACCTGTTATGCCAGTCTAATACTTGTTTGATAGTATTAGAAGTTCAAGTGCATTTAAACACTAATAGCCTCTTCTTTTTAAATCATGTGAGATTACCAATTTAATACTTATCTCATAAGCTAGAGGTAAGTCACAATCAAATTATCCTAATTTATTGAACCATTTTTGGGTGGCTTTCAACTATTGATTTACACCTTAAACTAAAGGTCCTAATCTCATAGATAAACAGTCTAAGTGTCTTGTTACATAATGTAACCATTAGTTTGTAGGACACTACCCTAGGGAAATTACCCTAAAATGCCCTAATAAACTAACAATCCCCCACAAATCCATAGTGGAAAAGCCAACGAAGATTTAGGCATGTCCACTTTTTAGTGAGGGTACCTTCCGGTTTGAACCATCACCTAGAAAGTCAACTTCTACCAACACAAGACCAAGTGGACATATGTCTTGAACTTGAGTACTTGATGTGGAGTCATTAGAAGACTACAACTGTCCAAGGTTGTTGTAGAAATCTTTAGGGTGAACGCATTTCGGTCATGCATTCCAATCTTGATTCATGAATACTCTAAGAAAATAAACTCAATTTTCTTTGTTGCGGCCACACAACAGTATTCATATAGTTGGGTGTCTCCAGAGATGCACTGCTAACATCTCGTCAGTGACTTGACCCCATTCATAACTAAAACTTTTTTTTAACTAGCAGTAAACTGTACCCTCCAGGTTTTAAAGGGAATTAGACTCAGAAACATAAGTGTTCACGACTTCTAAGAGTATGTAAAATAATGGGTACACTCACTTCACTCAACATCTTATTAATACCACATTGAACCTTCCGGGTTGCTGCTACAGGTGAACTAGCAAAGGGTTTCAGTCTCATACCCAGCTTGGATTTCAGGACTTAACGTGAATCAAGATCCTTGGTCAAGGGATCAGCTGTGTTGTCTTTAGAACCAATAAAGTCCATAACAAAAACCTTCTGAGACACTAGACCCCTAACATGCTTAATTTTTATCCGTATGTGTCTCCAAGTTTTGTAGTTGTACTTGACACTCTTGATCTTGTCAATAGTAGTCATGTTGTTGCAATATAGCAGAATTGCATAAAACATATGTTTACTAACCATAGAAAACTAAGACATGAGTCATTGAAGTAATTCTGCCTCGATTCCGGTGGTGTTGTGCGACTAGTTCGACCTCAAAGGCCGACCTAGGCAACATGGTTTGTTTTACCGATCTCTAGATGATGGCACCGCCACCAAAGGTAAAGACATACCCAGTACATCCGTAACTCCCAAAGTTACTGTCTATCCAGCTTGCATCGCTGAATCCTTCAAGAATTGCTGAAAATTTCTCATAATGCAGTCCAAGAAAGATAGTAACCTTCAAATATTTCATCACTCTGTCCAGGGTCGTCTAGTGTGTACGATTGGCGCAACTTGTGTATCTACTTAACTTAGTGACCGAATAGGAGATATCCGGTCGGGAGCAGTTTGCCAGTTACATCAAGCTTCCAATGATTTGAGAGTACCTAAGCCAAGCTACAGGCACACCACTTTCATACTTGTAAAGTGCCATAGAATGGTCATAGTGTAGTGGGACTGAGATATGGCTATGCCATTAGCTAATCTAATCATCTTAAGACTAAGAACAACATTTGCTTCTCCTATATCCTTCATCTCAAACTTACTACTCAAGAAAGATTTGGTCTGATGGAAAATCTTCACACACGACTCAAAAAGTAGAATATCGTCTACATATAGGCACAAGACGATGTACTCTTCACCCCTCACCTTCTAGTAGACACACTTGTCAAATTCATTGAACTTGAAGCCAAATGAGAGAATAACCTTGTCAAATTTTTGGTGTCATTGTTTAGGGGCTTATTTAAGTCCATTTAAAGACTTAACCAATTTACAGACTTTCTTCTCACTACTCTCTACCACAAAATCCTCTGGCTGATCCATATAGACCTCTTCTTCAAGATCACCATGAAGAAAACTTGTCTTGACATCCATTTTATGGATTACAAGACCCTTTACGGATGCCAAGGCTATCAACATTCTCATAGTGGTTATGCGGGCAACTAGGGAATAAGTATCGAAATAGTCTATTCACTTTATCTTTCTAAACCCTTTGGCCACCGACCTGTCTTTAAACTTTTCAATGGTCCCATCAGGTCTAAGTTTCCTTTTAAAAATCTTCTTGCAGCCACTAGTGGTAGAACGAGGAGGGAGATCTCCTAACTCCCAAGTCCCATTAGAGACGATGAAGTCCATCACACTTTTGACGGCATCCTTCCAATGCTTAGCTTCGGGGGAAGCCTTTGCATCCTTGAAGGTTAAAGAATTGCCTTCAACATTGAAAGTGATTTAATCAATTCCAAAGTCTTTTGCAACCTAGCACGTGTTCGACAAGTGTACCGAATGTGCCGAAGTAATATTGATCTCTTGAGTAGCTCAAGTATCGAATCCATGGGGACTACGTTAAATTATGTGGTGCAACAATTAATTGAACCCAAGGATGCATATGGAATAAAAAATAAATGCAATAAAGAAATCAATAATTGTGGTGTTTGTGAAACAATAAAATAAATTAATGACAATTAAATGTAAGACAGAATATATGTAAAATTCAAGGTGAATGCCACAAATGCAAAGTATGGGTTAAGAGAAGAGATACAAAAGCGGTATGGATTGTTTCTCCTAAAACTAGTGATCGTGGTAAATTAATCAAGATAAGGGTAAATGCTAATTCACTCAATTTGGTGTGGCACAAGCTTATCACATGCAAGGCCACGCAATTGAACCCACCTTCCAGTGAGTAAGTCACTACGCCCGAAAAAGATTCAATGTTCAAAAACACAAACTGAGCTATGAGAATTGATGGAAGCCTTAGAGCACTAATGCAACCTCTAGACCTTCCAACCTTGGGATTTCAATACGTAATTTCAAGCTTTGTTCCCAAACACTTGCAAAATCACTAAATATCAATGGTGGAATTTCATATCTCAATACCTAAAATCAATTAATTCAAAGAAACTCTCAAGAGAAAATACCCATAAACAATCCTATCAATTCACCTAACAATCCCCATTTCTAGGGCTAACAATCTACACACAATAGAAATTTAGCTAGACATTCTATATAAACTCTAGATAAATCTTAGACATTTAGGAATAAAATTAGAGATTTATAGAGATACAATAACCACAAGGCTTCAATGGAGGGGATTATTTCTTCTTCAAGCTCCAATCTTTTTCTCCAAGCTCCAAAAACTCAATCTCTATCTACTCTCTCTCTCTCTCTCTCCCTCTCTCTCTCTCTCTCTCAAACCTAAACCTAACAAATGGGGATGAGAAAATATCCCAAAACACTCAGCATTTTCCTCAAAATCGAACCCACGAGAGTATTTATACTAAATTCTGAAAAAGAAAAAAATTACAACAGACCAGTAGAGTCGCGACTGTGTAAGTTGAGACACAGTCGCGACTCTGCATCAGGACTGTCTTGTAGTAGACTTTTGATTGTCTAAATGATATCAGAAATATGCGTGTGACTACTCGTTGGAAATCTTGAGAGGTCATATACAAATCTTGAGAAGACTCCAACGTCATTAGACTTCATTTAAATTTCCAAATAACTTATACAACCTCCAGGGGTCTAGCAATACAGTTTCAGGACTGTCTTGTAATGGACTTTTGAGCGCCTAAATGAAATCGGAATAATGCGTTTGACAACTCATTATAAATCTTGAGAAGTCCTCTACAACTATTGTGAAGACTCCAACTTCATTCGACATCATTTATGCCAAGAAATAAGTGGTTTACCCTCCATATGTCCACCAAAATAGCAAGCGCTCTATCTTCTTGGCTCTTGGGTACTCCTGATTGGTTCCCGATGCTTTTATTGTCATGTATTGTGTAGTAACTGATAATTAAAATACTAAATCATGCACACAATCTAAATATTCAAGTAATATTGCGTAAATGTGACAAGAAAACACCAAAAACACGAGAGATTCACATTTAAGCACATATTATCCAAACTAGCCAAAAACATGAGAAATTATCTTTTACAAAAATATCACACTTTAGTTGGTAAATTAAACTATCATTAAATTTAGGTGAGAGGTCCAAGGTTCAAATCATAGGGTAATGCTTAATTTGTTAAGGCGTTTGTTTCTCTTAAGATCTCAGGTTCGAGCCTCGGTTGTTACGCTTGCTTATAAAAAAAAAGCCAAAAACATGTGAATGATGGTGAAATATGATGCAAAAGCCCAACAAATATCCTCAAATGATGATGGATAACTCGATATAAAATTGAGTTATCAAATTCCCCCAAGCTAAAAGTGAGCACGTGTCGAGCCCTTCCGGCCAAGGCTCCCGAAACCTCTAGATGCTATCCCGCGTGGTAGAGACTTTCAAGGGTTTTGGCGGACTCCCCGGCCTATAAGGGAAATGCAAGGGCACCTCGCGCACTCAACGCGTATGAGCAACGCGCCCCGAAGGCAAGGGCCCCAAGTCACCAATGGGCTCCAAAGTGAACCCCACTCCATCAACCTGCCAATCACACGTCAACATGTGGCGACAAACCCCAAGTCACCAATGGGCTCCAAAGTGGACTCCATTCCATCAACCGACCAATCAAACGTCGATACGTGGCGACAAACCCCAAGTCACCAATGGGCTCCAAAGTGGACCCCATTCTATCAACCGGTCAATCACACGTCGACACATGACAACAAATTAGTAAAGGTATAAATACCTCTCTCTTAGTAAGAGAGAGAGATCTTCACTATTCAATATTAACTTATCTCTCTAGCTTTTTCTCTCTAAAATGCTCTCTAGAACTTCGTTTATTCCGACCGAGATCTTACTCTCACGTTTAAAGCGGCGTCCCGGAAACATCCTGAATACCCCATTCTTTGGTGTGTTGTCTTCAAGCAGGTCCCAGGTTCGAAGCAAGATACGACCCGACCCCTTCACCTTGGACCTTGACTTGAAGTTGACAACTTGAGACTAAGAGAAATTTACAACACTAAGGATTTTTCTTAGAAGACAAAATGAGATCTTGTGTGCTCGCGTTGACTATTTCAAACATGCACATCAGCTTCTATTCATGTCGTTTATAGAGGTTGTCCGCATCTTTCTTTGGCATGATGCTATGAATGAGGAACTTACTACTCTACATCAAACTCATACTTGGGATTTTGTGTCATTTCCATCTTGAAAATACGTCATAGGTTCTCGTTGGATCTATAAGTTTAAAACTAAGTTTGATGAATCCATTGAGAGATACAAAGTTCAACTTGTTGCTAATGGCTATTCTCGGGAGTATGGCATAGATTATGAGGAAACATTTGTTCATGTAGCAAAAATGGCGATTGTCCATTATGATTGTTTTGGCCTATTTTTGTCAATGGAAGATATCTTAGATGGATGTCAAAAATGTCTTTTTGAATGGAGACATTCATGAATAAGTTCATATGACGCCTCTTCCCGATGTCGCCCTCCAACCTAGTGAGCTTTGTCCGCTTCGCAAATCATTTATGTATCAAAAAAGCACCTCATGCTTGGTTTAAGAAATTCACCACGGTAATTACTTCGCTAGGGTTTATCCTTAGTCATCATGATTCTGCATTGTTTGTTAGGTGTATCCTAGTATGTTGTTGACATGATTATTATTGGTGATGATTGTGATGTGATAAATTATTTGAAGTCTGAGTTATCTTGTTGTTTTGCTTTGGAGGATTTGAGAATGCTACGTTACTTTTGGAAATTGAGGTCCCCCACTCTCCAAAAGGTTACCTCTTATCTCAGTCAAAATATATAATTGATTTGTTTAATCGTGCACGTATACTAATAATAAGATTGTTGATACTCCTCTTGAGACACATGCTCAATATTCTTCTTCTACCAGATTCCAGTTTATATTGTACTATCGTTGGGAGTTTGATCTATCTTACCGTGAATCGTCCAGATATTACGCGTGTTCATGTGGTTAGTCATTTTGTCAATGCTTTGAGTATAATTCATTGAGTTGTTGTTCTTTGTATTCTCATTTATCTTCGAGGTACCAGTTTCAGAGTTTTTTGTTTCCTTCCAGGTCCTCTTTAAAATTGTGTGCTTATTCTAATGGTGATTGGGCTGCTGATCCTACTGATCGCAAGTCCGCTACTGAATTATTTGTCTTGGAGATTCTCTTATTTCGTTGAAGAGTAAGAAACAAGATGTTATTTCTCGGTCTTCTACAGAAGCTGAGTATCATGCCGTGGTCTCGACAACTTGTGAGATTGTTTGGTTATGTTGGTAATTGCTTACAGATTTGGGTGCCTATCTTCGTCATCCTACTCCATAATATTGCGACAATCAGAGTGTTTTTCAAATTGCGCACAATTTTTCATGAGAAAACCAAACGTATTGAGATTGATTATCATGTCACTCACAATCATCTTCATCTTAGCACCATCACACTACTTTTTGTCCCCTCTTCTCTACAGATTGTTGACATGTTTACTAAGACTCACTTTGTTTCGTGCTTCCGGTTCTTATATGACAAACTCTTGATGTTTATAGTTGTAGAATTTGTGAGTTTTTTTTTTTGGTGGGGGTGTTACCATTTACTTGTTGTAATGGTAGTTTATTCTTTTTCTAGTCTTTTCCTATATGCTTAGGATTTCTTATTATCTATTTGCTTAGGTCTTTTCTTATTTGCTTAGGTTTAGCTTCTATAAAAGTCTATTATTGTATATTGGTCACATAATTGTAGTACACCAATACTTAACTTTTCAATATTTCTCTCTACTTTATCAATTCTCATTCCTATTAATTAAAAAAAAATCCAACACTATCTAAACCCCCTTGATTAACAACTTTGGAATAGATTTGTAAAACAATATGCATTCTAGACAAATTAATGAAACAAAAAGTGAGAAAGTAGTGACAAGTTAAGTGAGTAAGGAAGAAATTGAGTGCTCCAATTGATGTAAAAAAAAGAACAAGAAGTGAATGTATATATTGTAGTACGCATTCCATTTGTATGGTTAACAACATAAATAAGCAAAACCAAACATAAAATTGGTAAACATGATGTAAGAAGTTGAAAAAGACAACGGCCGGGAACAAAAATTGAATCGCTTGTTTGTTTGTTTAGTCTTCTGTGGGTTCTTGATCTTCATTATCAGCCGAAGGAGAATCGTTGTCGGGGGCGGGCTCGATGGGTTCCGGAGGCGGTGTAGATGCAGTTCTTCTATGGTTAGCAGCCTTCAGGACATGGTTGTAGTTACCTTTCTCCATGAATAGCTGGGCAAAATGGTGCTTGCAGTAGAGGACTCCATCAAGGGCAGCAAATGATGAGTGTGTGAGTGGACAACCTCCATGGGCACATCTGAAGCAAGACTTATGATAGCACTCTCCTTCCAGTGTTACCTACATGTATATATAATTAGGTAAAAACTCTTATTTGATCCCGAACTTTCGCATATGGAATCATCGATTAGGTTCCTGAACTTTTGTAACGTAAAATAGTCTCTGTTAGTTTTAATCAATTTCTCAGTTAAGTGGTTTATTGTGAAATTAAAAATGTATTAAATAATTTTTTATATTCAGTTATTTTGTTAACTTAATTGGTAATTTAAGCTATATGACTCACGTGACCAGCAAATTACTCGTCACGCCAGCAAAATAACTATTAATATATTTTCAATTACACGTTAGGTCATTTAACAAAAAAAAAAAAAAAAGACCGTTTTAAATCCGTATTTGTAAATTCAATTACTATTTTAGATTTAAAAATGTTAGGTATCAAATTAGTTCAATATGGGAAAGTTTATATTTTTTTAAGTTTTACTTACTATCCATTATCTAATTCTCTGAAAAGTGAAAATTAAGTTGCGAACCTTCTCCAGCGGATAGACAGTTTTGGAGCAAGCGGCACACTTGTCTTGAGTTCCACAGAACAAGGAAGAGAGCCTGTTGGTGGGCCTACTCTGTAAAATTCACATTACCATCAATTATTTGTAATGGCAAAACAATAAATAATTGCTACGTATTGCTCTTTTCATGCAAAATTAAATAGTTTTTTATATTTTTAAAGAACTGTATAGGAATGTACCGTTTCACTAGGCTTTTCCTTTGCAGCTACAGTATTCATCATAGCAGCAAAATATTGTTAGCAAATTAAAGGAGGAAAAAGAAAAACAAAATTGAAGAAAAATTAAAGGCACAATTAATTACCGGCTTGGAAATTCTTGGTGTAATTGCCAGATTCCTTGAAGAGTTGCTCAAAATGAGGTTTGCAGTAGAGGACTCCATCCATAGAGCAATAGTTGCTCATCTGAATGTCAATGTATAACCATGAGACCATTTTAAAAACATGCATGCAAATCTAAATTATCTTGAATAGCGGTCTCCATTATGAGACGTTTCATTTCAAAACGTGGAACGCTTATGAACCGAACGCGAAAACATAGTAATTATATTATTTCTAAATGTACGAGAAAAAAGAATCTCAACCATATCATTGAGGTGATGTCATCACGTCATGAATTAACACACGTGTCCGCTAGCTCCAGATCCATTTATTTTGTGTCGTGGCTGAGACTCTTTGCTCTCCTACATTTCAAAATTGAGCATTCCTAATATGCACATCCTAACCTTTGCGTTTTCGTTTCTTCTCCCCAATTCATGTAACGTAGACATAAACATATACCTTGTGTGTGTGTCTGTGTGTGTTATCACATAAACGTATGTCGTCCCGCAGGGGCGGATCCAGAAAGTTTTCTCAGTGGGGGCAAATTTTTTTACTAAAAAAACATGTTTTATTGAAATATAACTCATAATGTGAAAATAGTTAAATTTTGGTTTCATATGAGAAGAAAATAAAATTAATAATTATTGTAAATGAGATTTATTTAAAACTATTGATTTTACTAGAGGCAAAATTATAATACTTTTTCAATTGCGGACTGAGTTCAAATATTTTGTGGGGGCAAAAATATAAATTTAGCTAAATACTAGAGACAAAATCATAATACTTAAAAAAAATATGACATAGTTACAACTATGAAAAATTTCATTGGGGGCAACAGCCCCCACAGCCAACCATGTGGCTCCGTCCTTGCCGTCCCGTCGCTAGTCATGATCAGCGACAGAAAAATAGTGATTACCAATGGAACTTTCCGTAGCTAATCATCGTTTCTTCTCCCCAATTCATGTAACTTAAACATAACCATATACCATGCGTGTGTGTTTGTGCGTGTTATCACATAAACGGATGCCGTCCCGTCGCTAGTCATGATCAGCGACAAAAACATAGTGATTATCAACGCAACGGAACTTTGCGTAGCTAATCATTGTTTTCTTGTAGTTACGGGGAAGATAGATATAGATACATACCACAAGAGTTCCTTTGCAGTGGGTGCACCTAAAGCAGGATTTATGGTAAGGCACACCTTCAAGAGACAACATGTCAACCACATAAACAGTCTTATCACAAGCCTTGCATTTATCAAGAGTTCCTGTGAAAGCCATTGTTGTGGTTAATTTTCTCTCCCTATTTTGTTTTTTGTTTTTCTCTTTTTTTCCTCTCTCAACGAAACCAAGCTTGTCTGAGGGTTAATTAATTCAAAGGATCCAATTCCTGATTAATTATTGCTATACTCACCTCAGACAAATGTAATGAACAAACTTTAGGCTTTCTCTAAATAATACTCTCATTTCATTGGAGATCCCAAAATTCATGACCAAATTTGGAAAATCAACCACCAATTTTTTTGTGTTAAATCCGACACCAGTGGAGTAAATCAAGCTAGCTCCACTGACTTTTTCTCATGCCATCAACTGTTTTTAATATGCATTTTTCTTAACCAAATTAATTCACCTATTTACACATATAATTCTCCATGTGTATGTGTGAGAATTGCATACTTAATTAATATATCACGTTCATGAAATTCGACAGTGAGATTGATTTTTCAGCCATTGATTAGAATTATCTGAAATGCTCAATTTTATGGATTTAGCACAATTTGATTGATCAACATATGTAATGTATATCATCATCATCATCATCATCATCATCATCATCATCATCATCATCATCATCATCATTATTATTATTATTATTATTATTATTAATTTTAAACAATCGGGTTTCCATTAATAATGAGTTGTCGGATCCGATTGGTGTGGGGAGGGGATTACGACAAGGTGATCCGTTGTCTCCATATTTATTTCTAATCGTGGCAGAGGGGTTATCATCGCTCATTGAGGCCAAGGTACGTAGTCGTCTGATTCGGGGAGTGAAAATTGCTAGGGAGCCCCGGAAGTCACGCATTTGTTCTTTGCGGACGACGCGTTACTATTTTGTAAAGCCGATGAATTGGAATTGCTGCAAGTGAAGGATGTATTAGCTGAATACGAGTTTGCGTCTGGTCAAGCCGTGAATTTTGGCAAATCAAGCATGATTTTCAGTAATAATGTTAGTAGAACAAAGAGACATGAGCTGGCTGTCCTTATGGGAATTGAAGTAGTTGATCATTTCGATGCATATTTGGGGGCGCCGGTTGGGATCGGAAGGCGTAAACAGGACCTGTTCAGGCCGATGGTTGATAGAGTCGAAGCTCGCATTAATAATTGGAATAATAAATGGCTATCCCGTGCCGGTAAGGAGGTACTTGTGAAAGCAGTAATTCAATTGATGCCAAGCTATGTTATGGGACTGTTTTTGCTTCCTCAAGGAGTGTGTGAGGAACTGGAAAAACTGGTGCAAAAATTTTGGTGGGGAGCTAATTCAATGCACTGGGCCAGTTGGGATCGTCTGTGTCGGAAAAAGGAGGACGGGGGGGTTGGGTTTTCGCCCGTTTCATGACGTCAATATTGCTCTTTTGGGCAAATAAGGTTGGCGACTTCTCACGAATCCGGAGTCTCTGATGGGTCGAATTTTCCGTAGTAAATATTACCCGAACAGAGACTTTTTAAGAGCTTCATTGGGGACGAGCCCAAGCTTCTCATGGCGCAGCATAATGGCTGCTCAGAATATACTGCAGGGTGGTTGTTTCAAGCGCATCGGATCAGGGACGGATACGAGGGTGTATGGAGACCCATGGATCCCGGTTGTGGATGGATTTAAACTGGGCTCGGATCCTTCTCCACTGGATGGAGAGCTCTATGTTGCGCAGTTGATAGATGCTCAGTCGGGGGAGTGGATTGATGCTCAGTTGGTTGCTCGGTTCAGTCCGCAAGAATGCGAGGCTATACGACAAATTATTGTAAGCCGGACTGGTCGGGTAGATAGATGGACCTGGTGGTGTGGAACGAAAGGAGTTTATACGGTAAAAGCGCTTATAATCTTCTAAGACAAGCTCACGTGGGAGGGGGCGACGAGATAAATTGGAAAAGCCTCTGGAAGATTTCGGCCCAACTGAAGGTTCGTCATTTTGGATGGAGGCTGTTATCGGGAAGTTTACCGGTTCTCCATGAAATGGCAAGACGTCATTTGGACGTGCTTACTCTGTGCCCAAGATGTGGGGAGGGTGCCGAGTCGGCCATGCACTTGTTGAT
>JAYMTF010005139.1:0-12033 GCA_036897485.1 Pelargonium nanum | reverse complement strand
GCTCAACCCTTGCTATGTAGAGACCAATATTTTAAAATTACCTCTCCTCATAACTCAGGGCAGCCACCACTCTCAAGCCTTCACTCAGTCTCCTCCAAATCTAATACCCCTCTCTCCCCTACCCCGTACCTACTCTAGAAGCTTAAAAACAGATTCGCTTTTACCTACTCCAGAAAATACCTTCATCAAATCACATTCCAAAGGTCAATTCAAAAATAGAAAAAAGGCACCTTTATCCATCCAGACTCTATATAAGCCTCCCTCATCTCCGGTTCAAACCAATCCCTTATCCATCGCTCTCTACACCACCTCCTCCTATCTTGAACCAAAAAGAGCCTTTTTGTTATGCAATCCCCCTCCTCCCAAAGAGTCTTTGCAGACCAAGAAATCAAGCCAAACTCACTTGGTCCATCTGTAAAGAGCTAGGTGCAACTCAATGCCCAGAGGAATTCATTCTCTAAAAGATACAGCTAATCAATGCTCAGCATTAGATTGCATCCCCACCAAGTGTTTCTTGGAAAGAAGAGGGCTGAAAATCCCCATTGCTCAGTGAAAAAGTTCTCTTTTACATTTCTTTTTTAACATTGCTCACACATCCTACTGACTTGCTCATGGTCATGGTGTGTGTGGTCTAAGCCTCTGAGGTTCTCTCGTGGTGGATCTTATCAATTGTTTTCCCTTAAGATGTCAAAACTCTCCTCATTGGCCTATCATGCTGCAAAATAAAAGGTTATCCCAGTATTGGATCATGTTGTGCAACTTGACCTTGTGGTTCATTTATTTAGCAAGAAATCAAGTTGTGTTCAACAATCAGCTATAAGACCCCTCAATCACATTCTCCAATATTAGCATTCTACCCTTCTCATAGGCTTCCACATCCTTCACTCAACAGCATCTACCTCTTCCTTAGAATCTCCAAGTTAGGAGGTCGGACCCAAGACAAGCTCTAGCATCTTCACTGTTAGATTGGGCTTCACCAGATTGTACAAGATAAATGCATAAACGTTAGGTAGAGTGATGAACCTAAAAGCCTCTGATTGTACACGTGTTAAGCTCAAGATAGATAAAATAAAATAAAATAAAATGAAAGTGAGGCTGAAGTAGGTGAAAACATGTCCTACATTGGAAAAAGATGAGAAAATTGAGTTACTTATAAAGGTGCAAGTGAAACTATATTAATAAGGTTGACCTTTGAGTATGGGAAGCCTAAACCTTTGTATGTAGCCATATTTTGAAAATCAACATATATCTCAATTTTTGGGGTGTGAAGTGTCATTCCCATATGATTTCAAAAGTTCATGGATTTCATAATAACCCGTTTCCACAGTTTTTACCTGATGTTAAAACAGCTTCTATTGATATAATCCCCAGCATGTTTCTGTGGGTTGAACTCATCTCTCACCTAACTCCAGTTAATATAATTCAAATCATGATTACCCATGCATATTTGGACTTTAACCTAAAATAATACTTTACATGGGCCCAAACCAGGGATGCTCACAGGCTACAGTTCATAACACAATTCACCCCCAGCTCACCAAGGCAAGAAAATGAATACCAAGCACTTCATTTATGTCTACTCAATATGAACGATAAATGCTACCTGTTTGATACGCTCCTCTTTGACTTCATCAACAGATCGCAACAGATTCTCCAATGTACCTGTCAACAGAAGTAATATCATAGGCAACTAGTATGGATTACTCACAATTCACAAACTATTATGGATAGCTAATACAAATTCAGTCCAGTGTTGATTATTCAATTCAGGATTTGTAAATGAAACGGCAGTACGCCTCCAGCCAACTGAACATAGATGTATTGAAACAAACAACCATTAGATTCTTCACAATCTTGGTTTGAAGCCCAGTTATAAATAAATAAATAAATAAGACCATTATTCAGCGTATGATAAATACAATCAAACACATGCCCTGATTTAATGATTTCAAAAGAAAATATAAGACATGATATAGTCAGTACCAAATTTAGAGATCAATCGCAATGCATGAACCTCACCAACTCCTTCAATTCCTGTATTACAAAATATGGTCGTATCAAGCACCGAATTTTGTTACCCAATGGCAGACTAAGAAAGAGAGATAGGGATTGAAAGTCCTCAGAATATCAGAAAGGAAATGCCAATAAGAATGTTTGCTCTTTCTCAACGCATTTATAATACATATTGTTCAGTAAATTGGGAAAGACGCACACTACCAACCTCATACTAGGTAGTACTTTTCAAATTGCTGGTATAACATGGTTGTGATCTTTTATAAGGGAACAGAAAGCTCATATGCAATATGAAAGAACAATAGTATATTAACCATTGAATCTTTAAAAAGAGAAGAAAAAATAAACATACCTGGAATGTTATCGGATTGGTCCCCTATGAGTGAGACTACATCCACAAACTGAGATGGTTCCAGATCTCCATATCTTTGAGCAAATTCCTCCATTCCAAATGAAACCATCCTGGGCAAGCAAAAGCACGAACATCAAAGTTCCAAAATTGATAGAGCCAATAATAAAATAGTTGTGTCAAGCAGACCAATAGTAATAAAATCATGTATTCTTGATCCTAAAGGGTCTAAGTTTTATCAAAATGCCCATCAAACTACTAATAATATTAAATAGTATTGCAATTCTATTCTATTTTGGCATTGGAGAATAATTTGGGTTTTGGTACCCAAAAGCATTAACCTTCATAAGAAACGCACACAAAAAATAGCATTTACTGAAGATAATAATTGGAGCAACCCATCACAAAAGCCAGAAATTCCAATAATGACTGATACAAGTGAAATTGCAAATGAAATGAGATACTAACCCATGACGTAGAAGACGCAGAAGTCGTAATGAAGGAGATAGAATCTGGAAAAAGTCTTTGTCTGGGGAAACAACTCGCACCTATATAAACATAATATTAAAATTAAGAATAACATCAACCACTAGAAGTAAAATACTAAAAAAGAACATCACACGTTTTGAAGCAAATCAAAGCATTATGATACTTCAGTGTAATGCAGTACCCCACTACATTTATGCAGCAATTTTACTATACTTATTGAAAGCAAACAGTAATTTGTGGAAACCCAGCTAAGATATTTATGTTGCTAACATAAAATGAAAGCCCTGTGACAATAAGAGACAGTGAGACACTATTGGCATGAAATGGGGAAACAAAAACTATATTCCATACAAAATTTTATCTATGGAACTAATTTCAAGGAAAAATAAAACTAAAATAATTGCTGAATGGTGTGAGTATAGCATAAATTATGAGACACTTATGAGAAGCAGTTGAGCAAAAATCAAAGCTCAATCACTGCAGTTCGCAAGAAAATCTTCTAAATAGTATGTATGCGCAAACAATTAATAATAAGGAATCAACCAGAACATCTTTGCCAAAAACATTAAACCTCAGAAAATCACCCCAAAAAAGTGTAAGCAGATTTATCAAAAACATCAACTGAAAAAATTTCCAACAAGATTTAAGAGATTACATGAAAACTATAGCAGTTACGAATGATGGATTGATTATATTTTCTATCATTTTTCTGTATTTTTCTTTACTAGGCAGGGATAGCCCAAAAAATGTGTTCTCATGTTTCCAGAACATTATACTATGTTTTTAAAAAGAAAGCTAAAGGAAACTACCTTGAACCCCTCTTCAACACTCCTAACAGCCAGCGTCCCGATCACGTCATCAGCTTCAACACCTGGTACCTGCCGCAAGTGAACTTATAATTAATCATCAGTTCATCAAAGCCATAAAGATCAACCAAACACTTAAATATATGATGAATATTTACCTCAATGACCTTAATGGACATAGACTTGAGGGATGCTTTCAAGTATTGAAGTCCTTGAACTATGGTATCAGGTGTGGGAGGGCGCTGGGCCTTGTATTGCGGATATAGAGTATGGCGGAAATTCAGGCCTACAAAATATTGCAGGAAATACAGTTAGATGTACCACTTCAGGATATAATGGCCAACCCAACAATTGAAAAGTAGAAGGCACGCTCTGACAGAAGCACGTAAAATAAAATAAAACTGCAACCAAGTTCCATCAAGAGTACATTTTTAAAAATCTTAGAAAGAAATACAATAAGGGAAACAACCTTTTTGACATTCAAACTTTCCATACAAAATCAAATAGAACACTTTTGAACTTAGTTATGAAATAGAAAAAATTAAAAGAAACTGAGTTATCAGTAATGCAAATTATTTGTTAAGGTATATCCTACTTGATTATGAGTAAATTTGAGACCGCCCTCGGCCCTCCACCTAATAGTTCAGGCTAAGTTTATCAAGTAACATCTTAACATAAATGGTAATATCTGCATAGTAAGGCTCACCCAGATACATCCAAATTTTTACGCATGTAACTGTGGTCCATGTTTTCTAACAGATCAATCATTTCAGCTTCATCATGGAACAAAAAACATACCTTTTGCCCTTACACTTTCTTTGGATGACTTATTAGTATGACCAAAAGGAACTCCTGAAAAGAAAACGTTTGTTTTATCAAAATTTCGTGTGAACCAACAGCTGAGTTGCCAGAGAATCCAATAACTCATAACAATTTACCATGGACTCTAAAAGGCAGGGTCAAACATCTAAAAGCCAATACCTAGAAACTGACTACTTTTAGTTGCATATGCAACCAAGAGCAAGTTCAAATGGTACTGAGAGGATTAATCCACCTATTTATCACATAGAACTAAAGTTTCTTTATGACTAAGTTATAAATAAATAAAAAACAAAACAAAACAAAACAAAAAAAAACTAAGATGGCCTACAAGATATTTGATAAAACGTGTATGGTAGACATATCCAATATAAGCCTATAAGATATTTGGGAAGAAGAAAAAGCGTGTATGGTACGCATGGAGTACTATCCAATAAAGCTTAAAGATGTGGAAATGAATGCCCTCACCTAGCACGCAAAATAGGCTTGCTACACACAAAAACGCCACAGTTGGGCATCAAACTAAGAAATAACCATCAGGTTTCTAAAGTGCCTTTTCATAATAATATTTTAATGGAAAGGTTTGACTGATAAGAAAACTAGAATAGCTCCCCAAAGACTGCATAATTATTTTACTCCATATCTTATTCACAGATTCTTAAGCACTCTCTCAAAGCACCTAACTATAAACATTGTACATAAGAGTCTAGAACTTCTAGTTTCAAATAATTAGTCACTATTAGAAGAATCCTTTGCTCCGCTCACAATCAACACTGCAAAACAAGTTTTAGGAGAAAAAATAATGGAGAAAACATATCAATTTAGTTTGAACTAGCCAATCAAAGAGGAGTTGAGAACAAGGAAACATGCACTCCTCTTTTCCTTCTGACAAAAATAGGGGAAGAGCGTCACTCTTTATCTCGAAACTAATGGCATAAAAAGGATAGCCTAGGGCACAAGGCTCCCACTATTGTGGGATCTAAAGACGGCCAGTTGAGTACACAACCCTTACCCCTACTTCACAGAGAAATTGTGCCAAGGCTTACCCCTGAAACTAATGGCTAACACAAAATTTAAACTTCAAGTCATGAACCAAATAAAAAGAATATGGATTATTTCCTCTTAGTTCAGCAACAGTATTGAAGTAAAATGCATAAGATAAAGAATCTAAGAAAATCTTAAAAAAAATTCTTCTATACACAGAACAAATATCTCAGAGTATAATAACTTTATACTCCCCTTTTTGCATATAACTCCCTATACTTTTTCCCCTGACAACTAAATCCAAGTACTTTCACTTTTTCATTCCATTAGTTAGATATGGTTGAATTCTTTTTCTTTTTCATCATTTGTACGGCGCATGATCTATAAAATTTTCCAAAATACTACCATCACCAGCAATTGCACATTGCTTGAATGAAAAACTGAAAATACAGGGAGTTAGTTGTTGCAAAAATAAATATAGGGAGCTATCAGCAAACGGGGCAAAGTATAAGGTATTTATATTCAATTTGCTCTACTTATTATGACAAAATTATATGGGGGCATTGGGTAAAAGATTTTGGGGTATCTAGTTTCGCCCTGGTAGTCAATTCTTTTCATGAATAGCAGAGTCACTCACGAAACAAATTAGAAGGTCAAATAACATAAAAACTAAAGATCAGTAAAACAAAATGATCTAAACTGCCAAACACATAAGAGAAGGAAGGAAATCAAGCTCAGATATGAAAACCTCAACTGTTTACCCACCATCATGGTCAAACACCACCTGCATGAAAAGTTACGAAAAATAACAAATTAAACCCGCTATCAAATTAAAAATGCAATTAACAGTTAAAAGGAAAACAAACTTATAACATAACTTAGACAAAAATCAATTTTAATACAGAAATTATTAAAATATAAATTTTAATTAGTATTGGAAATAGTAAGAGAAATGAAATGAGAAGTAAAGTGATTGTTTCCTAAGTCATTGAAAGATATTGTGTTTTGAACAAACCGCTAAACCAAATAGCATGAATCAGAATCCTAAGTGTTTCTAACCAATCATTTGTAGTAGAAAATACACCAAATAATAATCTTACCGCTGCATGAGAAGGGATAATTTGCAAGACATCAATTATCTGTAAAAGAAATTTTAATCAGGAAAACCTGAAAACTAAATAAATAAATGAATAAAAAGAAGACAAATGGTTCATCCATATTTACTAATTAAAGACAATACCTGAGAAAAGGCTAGAAAACACATAGGCACTGTATGAGTTAATACTGGAGAATTATTTACAGTAAGAAATAAAAGGGCATAGATTATACATGTGCACGGGCCATTATACTGTACTAAAGCCTAAAGGCGATACAGCAGATATTAGTTTGAATGTAGAAATAAAATGCTTGATTAATGGCAGTAAAGGAGAAATTAGAAATTAATTTGAATGAGGAAATGAAACGATTGCTGCTCTTTGTCCCCATACTCATAAACCATTTATTAATCTTTCAGATTTCAACAGCCCCCTCATTTTTTAAACTGAATATGCAGAAAGTGGTAAATGAAATGCAAAAAAAGTCCACACCTTGCCCACACAAAATAAAGAACAACTATGAGACAGAGCAGAACGCAAGGACAATCTTTATAATTATAAGGGACATGTATCAAGTTAACAGGGGAGTCGACTAGAAAACTAACAATCTATAAATGAATAAATCATTAAGCGTGCTTTTACTTTTGAAAGTTCAACGGAAACAGAAGGAAACCTTTATTGATTAGGAAGTGCATCCCTTACTAAAGAAACTTATAGGACTTTAAATTTTAGATGAGAATACTAGCAACAAGAAATGCATACCTAGGGCACATATTTTAAGTGTAAAGCATATACTAATATATTGACAGGGAAAAAAAAGGTTCATGTCAATTAGAGTCCTCTACTAAAGATTATTCAGATATTTACATCAAGAGGACCTTCGTATTAATGTGACAATACACAGTTAGCTTTGCGATGTTCTTACTCTGTTGTAAAGTAAACAAGAACAGAGTATCTTCCTAAAAACTCAACTCTAAAAATTCATACTTTGACATCATTGATCTGCATAACCAGATTAAATTATAATGACCAGCTAATGTCATTGAATCAAAGCGTACTTCATCAGATAAACACTTCATTAGACTGACTTCTGGTCATTGAAATTTAGGACAAAATGCTATTTTTTTATTCTAGCTCTGAAACATGTACGCCGGAAAATACAACTCACATGAAAACAGATAATTATGTGGCTAAATATGCATCCAAGAAAAGTTGTAACTCCGACAATAATCTAACTTTCCATTAAACAAAAAGAAGAACATCAATGTACAAAAACTCTTTAAACAGGAGAAAATAGAATTACAGAAAATTTCATGGACCCAGATATACAATCACTTACAAGGGATAGAGCTGTAAATATTGTCAAAACCCAATCTCCATTTCCATCAGCATTGGCTAAGTGACCATGGTGCAACCTTGCTAGTCAATCAAAAGAAAACTAACCTCTGATTAGCAGGAACGCAATAATCAGGTGCCAAAAGAGGAGTAGACTGTTTTGGTTATCTATATGGCTAAACTCATTTTATATTGCACTTGAGGATAGAACTCTACATGCAAAGCTGTATAATCCTAAAAAAGACACATCTCAAAAAAACAACAGAAGGACAAGTTCTGGAATGAAACTTCTAACTCAAACATGGTAAACTTCTCAGAAGAATAAGGAGATAACTGCACACACACACACAAAAAAAAAAAATAAGTGGAAAGAATTATCTCCAAGCTATGACATAATTAAGAAATTTAATTAATAGATGAAAGTCGAGCTAAAACACCCTCAATTTGTGTCCTAATGCCCTTTAGAGAAAATTTGATACAGTCAGCCCTACAATTTAGCAAATGCTTTATAAAGTTTAAATTCATTGACTTCAATATATAATGAATTACCAATGGAATGACAAGTTTGACAAACTCTTGTTCCTTACGAAATATAAAAGCTAATTGTCTTGATTGCAGAAGAAATAACGGAATCTGTAAAGGTAGAAAGCTACCCCATAAAAAACTAACAAACAATGAAAATATAAATTGAAGAATGATTTAAAAATTAAAATACCATACCTAGAAGCTTGTAGTAAGACCTGTAGATAATTGATGTGCCATCAATAAGCATTACCCTGCGGTCCCTCTCAGTTGAATTACTAGCACTTACAGCTCTTTCTTTAACATTAGTTGTATCAGCAGAAGTCACTAAATTTCTATGAGTGGTTCCATGAAGAACTCCAGCTGTGACCGAATCATAACGACCAGAAACTTTACAGTAACCCTGGAAAATAGGAAATGATATGTTATGTTTTCCCATAAGCTATTATCCAAATATCCGGTGTATCCGCATTTGCCATATTGCATTGCAAATATATTTTCAATTCATTCTCGGCAATAACCACAAGTAGAAATCAACTGGCTAAAGAAAGAGAAATAAATTGAAAGAAGACACAAAATAGTAAATAGTTTTTACAACTATGTGCAGGTAGGCCTGCAACGTTCACTGACCCACAGAATTCTCTTTTATGTAACAAAATGACCATCTCACTCTTCAATTAAATATTTTATATAAGAAAGTTATGCTAAAAAAATTAAACAGACAGATCTTGAAACTATTAACTAGATACCGAATGGCAAAAATCTTATATTCACTGAGGACATTGACAATCCACATAAAGAAGGCCAACACCCACCATATTTAAAGAACATTTTTAAGGTTTCTGATACTTTATCCAAAGCGTGTAATTGACAAATACCTTTCCTGGAAGAGTGGATAAAATATGAACCAAATTTGGTTTCTTGAGGTGGCAAAAGTTGCTTCTGGCTCTTTGAGATGTTAATAAGCTTCCCCCTGTGCAATTACAACTCCTCCATATGTGTTGGATACGAACACGGTAAGAATGATAGTAGGCCATGAACTCACAGCCAATCCCCAATAGCTATTTCATGCAAAAAGAAACTTGAAGTGTAAAATGGCCTGAAATTTCAAAATCTGGAGCTTATATTAAATCCCAGTTCACATCCTTATGGATATGAAATGAATGAAACAATATGGACAGAGAAGGAACCAGGGCTCAAAGTGAAAGTTACTAAGCAGAAAGTGCACTCACTATAAATAACAAAGCACAAATTTCTAGGAATGTTAATGTGAATTAGCAACAAAAGCAAAACAATCCACAAATTTTCTTGCGATGTTACAATAAATTAGCAGCAAATGAGCAAAGATCCACCAAAAATTAATAATGTTAGTGTTCAACCTATACAAACACATAGATTATTATTGTTTATCAACAATTTGCACAAACCTAATAGCAAAACAGAAAATTATCTTCGTTTTCCTAAATTATCCGGGCGACCAAACAGGGTTTATCAAAATGAAATTTCAATTCAAAAAAACACACCAACATCTGTCTCTACAACAACCTCTTCGGTAATATAGCAAAAAGAAAAACGCATATTTCAAGTACAGGAAAACCAAAAGAAAACTAGATTTAGAGCCTTACAAATGCTTACAAAGCGAGCTCCGTCGACAGGAAACGTTGGTTTTCTCACGCCCCGACGATGAACAGTTTCAGGTTCGGGAATGTTTAGCTTTCTATCACATTTTCTCGGTGACCAAACAGATGAGTCAAACAGAAATTTGCAAGATTAAATTCGTGTAGAATAGATTTAGGGGGTGAAGGATTCTTGAATTATTTATCTTTATTTCGGCCCGCCAAAAAACAATGAATCCAGAGAACACTTTTTGGGGTTTGGGGTTTATAGATGAGTGGTGACTCTCGTCAGGGCAATCTCGTCATGATTTCCAATTGACGGCCGCGATATTGCCACGTCGTCGAGACTAAACGACCAGTTATTTTGCGTTTCCTGTAGGCGGGTAGTGAAATTTAAAAAGCGATTAAAATCCACACATATACATATAAAAAAATACATATGTCAATCCTCCTCCTTAAAATGTGTATGCTGGGCTTGGGATTTGGGTTCCACATTTCGGAGTGGTTTGAGCTATATTTTTCTATTCATATATTACAGGTTGTGTATTTAGAAATATAGTTTAATTTAGACAAATTGTACATTTGAGACCATGTTTGTTTTTATGTAAAATAATAGTTCATCGACTTGATCTGATTGTTAGTAGGGTTTCAAGATATTGCAATTTTACTCTATTTTTAACAATTCATTAGTGCAAGCTTTAAGCAAAAGATTTGTTCAACATTTAGTTTTTCTTTTGAGAGTGCCATATGTTAATCGTTATGTGAATCCAATGGCTCACGAACTAATTAGACTATCTGGCTATGTGTCTGAGTGACATTCGTGAGATCTTGATCCCGGCTTTGTATTATTTCGATATAAACTGTGATATTTCTAAGGGATTGAAGAATATTGAGAAGATAAAAATGTTATAAAAAAAATGCAAACGCTTTATTTCTTCCAATTACAGCAAAATACAACACAAAATATGAAATAAAACATCTCCTTCTGCTACAAACTACAAACATTGATCAAGCCACAAAAAAAAATCACAATAAGGCCGATAATAGTTAAGGGTCGAGGATTTTAAGTGGACTAAATTGGGATATTGGGAAACATATTAGATCGTGTGCCCTGGGTGCAAACAATCCTTTCCGTTCACTCATATCAACAACAACATCGTCACCCTCCATTTTGGCGCCATCAAGACCAACTACTTTCCAATCAAAGCACTGAATCAAACCCGCGATCAAGGCCGTAAATTCTTGCAAGGCTAAGGAAATTCCAGGACAGCCCCTCCTTCCCGATCCAAATGGCAGTATTTGAAAATGTTGGCCGTTCACATCAATAAGTCCATTGGGCTCTGTTAGGAACCTTTCGGGCCTAAACTCTAACAGGCTTTCCCAATACTTTGGGTTTCGTCCCATGGCCCAAACGTTAATGAAAACCATAGTATTAGCGGGGATGACGTAGTCTCCAATTCTACACTCTTCTACTGATTCTCTTATGACCAAATGGATCGGAGGGTGGAGCCGAAATGTCTCCTTTATGATGGCCAGAATATAGAGAAGATATGGACCGTCTGATTCTCCGACTAACCGGTCTTTTCTGACAACTCTGTCGATCTCTTCTCGAGCTTTCTTGAACACTTTGGGGTTGTTGATGAGCTCTGCTAACGCCCATTCAGTTATAATTGATGTTGTGTCTGTGCCCGCAGTAAAAAATATCCTACATGTAGAAACTAGAAAGTGAACAAAATTCAACAAAATTGGACCCGAGCGGAACACTTTAAAGCCCGAGCGGAACACTTTTGATACTTCAAGAATCCCTGAGGTACCTTTTCCTTTTTTCAACTTATTTACTTCACATAATCTACGTACTAACTTTTACATCATATTTAGTCCTTGAGTGAGTCAAGCCCGACATTTTAATGTGCTTTCTTCAGGTAGATTAGTAGATAATTGATTTTTTAGGTGAAACAAATAGTTGATTTTGACCTCTCAAACAAATATATATACATATATATATA
>JAYMTF010005138.1:0-12034 GCA_036897485.1 Pelargonium nanum | reverse complement strand
TAAAATATAACCATTGTGTGAGTGAGTATAATAGAAATTGATAGATGATGTGGCATTACACTCTTAGGGGGTAATCCATTGGAGATGCCCTTAGTGATTTTGGTGGAAATTGATGCTTTTGTGTAATTAATGTCTCATTTGACCGATTAGGGTTTCAATTTAGTTTATTCTTTTGGTGATGAAATTCATGTAACAGTGTTAATTATGATGCAGGGACTCTTGATTTGACTGAAAATATGAACCATGCAAAAGACATGAATGGAGACTTGAAAGAAAAAGTGTTAGAGAATGGCCTTAATGATGGAACACAATTGGTCATAGAAGATGGTGAAGAAGATAAAAAGAACCAAAATAACAATATGCCTCCTTTGAGTGTAGTTACAAAACTCATAGTAGTCATGGTATGGAGGAAGCTCATCAGAAACCCTAACACTTATGGATCTCTTTTGGGACTAATATGGTCTCTCGTAGCGTTCAGGTAAAATTTCAATTCCAATCGTTTTATTAGTGTTAATATAACTAAAAGCTGCTCGATTTGAATATTATATCGTGAAGTTGATCATTGACGATTTTTTTCTTTCTTTTTTTGACAAATATTGTATACTTAATAATGAATGTAGATGGAACGTGAAAATGCCAATAATTGTGTCAGAATCAGTGAAGATATTGTCGAACACGGGCTTGGGAATGGCCATGTTTGGTATAGGTACGATCAGTCTGAAAATTATTTAATTACTAAAGATAAAATGTCACTCAAGTACTAATCTATAATTAGCGTTTTGGGTGAATTGTTTTATAATGTTTTGTAGGTCTGTTCATGGCTTTGCAGCCAAAAATCATAGTTTGTGGGAATAAAAAGGCAGTAATGTCAATGGGTGGGAGATTCTTGGTTGGCCCAGCTGTGATTGCTGTAACTTCTGTAGCTATTGGTCTTCGAGGAGACCTCTTGCGCATTTCGATTATTCAGGTAAATTAATTAGTTTAAATACCAAATTATAAAGTATTTAACAAATCAATTAAGCATTATATTTAATTATGAGTTGATAAATAATTGAATATATATATATATATATATGCAGGCTGCACTACCACAAAGCATAGTCCCATTTGTATTTGCCAGAGAGTACAATCTCCATCCAGACATACTTAGCACTGGGTAATTAGCACATATTCACTTTAATATGGTCAAATTTGGATCAAATTAAGTTGAATTAGTTTAATAATCAAGTGGTTTAATTAATGATAATTTTTTTGAATTTTGCAGGGTTATTTTTGGATTGCTGCTTGCCTTGCCTGTGTCCCTAATCTACTACATTCTTCTTGGGCTCTAAATTCATGACAATATTAGCACTGTCATGATGTATTATGAGTTTATTTAAGCTTATTTTAGATGGCAAAAGTAGAAACTGCAAGATTTCAGCAATATTTGTATTTTATAGAGATTATATATATGAGTTACTATTTCTTGCCACCTTTGAAATTAGTCAGTCGATCTGTGTCTTCACATTTCGGTATAGGATTTGAATAATTAAGGGCAGCTTATTTTTTCTCTGTAAGATGAATATATATATATATAGATGAATTAAGCTATTAATTTTTATTGTTTTAAATATGTTTTGTACGTGTGCAAGTAGAAATGAGATGAGCTAACGAAGTTCACATACGAATAACAATATTTTGTATTTTTTAATAAGCAAATGGTACTTTTATTAATAATTCTCTAGATATGTATAAAAGTACAAACACTAAGTTTAAACATGAGGGAACGCAAAGGGACAAGAGTCGAGCACTAAAATCATTAAGTCTTGAATTGATGGGAGCAAAACAAGTCAAACTAGACCTAAAAAACGCTCGCATGTATATCAAGATACATTTTACCGACTCAAATCTGATGTTGTTGTGTACAAATATCAGATGGCTTGATCGTCAGAGGTGGCTTAAGATAAACACCTCTCCGTGGTTATTTGTGCAAGAACCATTGAAGGATCTCAAACTGGAAGAGTCAAGTCATCTGATCTACGTGCAACAACATTTGACGATCAAGTGACTTGTTCGTCGGAGGTGGCTTAAGGTAAACATCCATACATGCAAGAACCAAAAGGTAGCACACTTTTTTTTTTTTTTTATTGAAACCTTATGGTTAATTTCTTGCATATGATTGGGAAGGATATTGAGGACAATATGGTTCTAATAAGAACGTAAGCTGTGTCAGTGTGATGAAAGCAATGCATGGAACTTTCATTTTAGTCTTGTCTTTAGAACCGTTTCTGTTTTGGCTCTGACTACATTGATTGTACATAATGTAAAAAAGGAAGCAAGAAACCAGAGTTTCTGCAATCTTGTTCCTAACCTGAAGATATTTTTTGTTTTCTTGACATTTAATGCTAATTTTTGTTTTGTGACGTTTGTCTTTTGGTTTATAATATGTCAACAAGTAATTAAGCTAACTGAATTCATAGTGGTTGTGTGTTCAAAGCCAGTTAATAAGCATATTAGGTTTGATTTTCAGATTGATTATCATCTTTATTTGACATTTCATGTGAGAAACAATCTCTAAACTTGAACTCAGCGACGTCATAATTATTTTAATAGTTTGCATCTCCACGACGTCATATTAACGAAACAGAATCTAACTGTTCGATTAATACAATTCTTAAGTATTTAGAAAATATTTCGACAGTAACAATTTCCATTCAAGTTCTTAAAATAATTGAGCGTGTTATAGTAAAAATGAGCGTGTTTGTAATCCGATTTCAACCAAAAAATAACTAATATACCTATAAATTGACCTATGATTAAACATTAGGTACGTTCACGTGAAAAAACACATGTATTACATTACATAAGCCCATACGTCACGAAACATACAGTGCAAACCAAAATGTGCATGCAAAATTAAAACTCATCTCTCTCTTATACTATAAAAGAGCAAGAAACATCTCCATTTCCCAATCACACTTTTTCCTGTTTTGCAGCTAAAAACCCTGAAAAATCAAAACCATAACTCCAAGAAAAAGAAAAAAAAATGATCACCGGAAAAGACATCTACCAGATCCTGACGGCGTTTGTCCCACTCTACGTGGCCATGATCGCCGCCTACGTCTCCGTCCGGTGGGGCAAAGTCTTCACCGCCGACCAATGCGCCGGCGTCAACGCCTACGTGGCATTCTTCGCCGGCCCCATCCTCTCCTTCAAGTTCATCTCCTCCTCCAACCTCTACCACTTGGACTACAAATTCCTCGCCGCCGATTGCCTCCAAAAGCTTGCCGTCCTCACCGGCCTCCTCCTATGGCACATCTTCTCCGCCGCCGACCGAATCGAGTGGGTCATCACCCTCTTCTCCACCTTCACTCTCCCCAACACCCTCGTCGTCGGAATCCCCCTCCTCCGCGCCATGTACGGCAACCGCTCCGGCAGCCTCATGGTCCAAATCGTCGTCCTCCAGTGCATCATTTGGAACACTCTCCTCATTTCTCTGTTCGAGTACCGCGGCGCCAAGATTTTGATATCCAGCCGGTTTCCGGCCACCACCGGCCGGATCGCCTCCATCAGGGTGGACTCCGACGTGGTGTCGATGAGTGGGGTTGAGGATCTTGAGGCCGAGGTTGCTAAGGTTGGCGATGATGATGGGAAAGTCCACGTGGTGGTTAGGAGGTCAATGTCGTTGTCTTCTTCTAGGAGAGACTATATGATGACTTCGTTGAATCATAATTACTGTAATAATGAGATGACTCCACGTGTGTCGAATATGAGTGGAGTTGATGTTTACTCCATTCAGACAACACCACGGGGGTCGAGTTTTGGAACCGTGGCTACAGATCTTCAGGGCGGGTACTTGGGAAAGGCACCAAGTCTTAGAAAGTCGAGTTTTGTTAGAAATGGTAGTACTGGCTCAGTTACGTTGGGTTATCCACTTCCCAATGGAGAATTTTCGAGGTCGTTTAGGAGCGGTTACAGTAAAGAGCTACATATGTTCGGTCAAAGTCCGAGTAAAGTGTCTGACGCCGGTGGTAGTAGTAGGGTTGTTCCATACATTGACCCGTCGAGTCTCGCTCGTTTGCCCGAAAATGATACCTCAAAAGGTGAGCTTATATATATAAATTACTTTACATTACTAATTAAGCATATCGGTTGAATTCGAGTCATTTAAATTGAAATACCTCAAATTTTGTGAAAATTAAAGTCACCTGTTTCCAAATAAAATGGCATTGACAATTTGTGCAAAGATTGTTTATGGTAAATTATAGTTTGAGTAGTCATCAATAAGATTTTAAATGGATGCTTTTGGTGGAAATTGATGTTTTTTCTTTTGTAAAATTAATGTCATATTTAACCTATACTTGTCAAAATTTAATTGATTCTTTTGGTCATGAAATTCATTTAACTAATTGTTAATTTTGATGCAGAGTCTCTTGCAAGAGAAATGAATGAAGACTTGAAAGAAAATGTTTTAGAGAATGGCCATATCAATGGAACACAGGTGGACATGGAAGGTGGAGAATATGGTAAAAATAACCAAATCAATAATATGCCTCCTATGAGTGTAGTTACAAAGCTCATAGTAGTCATGGTATGGAGGCAGGTCATAAGAAACCCTAACACTTATGGATGGGTTTTGGGTCTCATATGGTCTCTCATATCGTTCAGGTAACGTTAACTAAACTAAAAATTGTAGCAGTGCGAAGTTGATAGAGTTAATGATTGTGTTATGATTTTTCTTCTTTAACTTGACACTCATTTTATTTATTGAATTCAGATGGAACGTGAAAATGCCAATTATTGTTGCGGAATCAACAAGCATATTATCGAAAACGGGTTTGGGAATGATTATGTTTAGTATAGGTACGATCATGCATCGTCTGAAGATTATTTAACACTAATAATAAAGGAATAATTGTAAACTAAATTAAATAATTAAATGTTTTGCAGGTCTGTTCATGGCTTTACAACCAAGAATCATAGCTTGTGGGATAAAAAAGGCATTAATGTCAATGGGTGGGAGATTCTTAGTTGGCCCAGCTGTGATTGCTGTAACTTCTGTAGCTATTGGTCTCCGAGGAGACCTTTTGCGTATTTCGATTGTTCAGGTAAATTAATTAAAATTGTCTAAGAATATAATTTGTAGTGTATTTATCAAATTAATTAAGAAAAATTATGAGTTGATAAATAATTTAATATTTGCAGGCTGCACTACCACAAAGCATAGTTCCATTTGTATTTGCTAAACAGTACAATGTCCATCCAGACATACTTAGCACTGCGTAAGCACATTTTTTAGTTATGTAGATACGATTTAACATTTTGATCGGTTGTTCAATAAAATATAGTTCGAATTGAATTCTTTGTCCAATTCAACTGAACGATCGTTCAAGAGCTCTGATTGTCGTTTAATGTATCATCAATTTTAACAATCTATAACTCTATAATTTTGTGAACGGTTGTTCAAGACCTTAACATCTTGAGCTCTTCTTCAACACGTCTCCTCTCGAATATAAAGTGATTCAAGTCTTTTTCTTCTTAACTCGAGCGAAACTGAATAAGTATTTATTTTGCAGGGTTATTTTCGGATTGCTGCTTTCCTTGCCAGTGACCATAGTCTACTACATTCTTCTTGGGCTCTAGATTTCAGCAAGATTTGTATTATAAATAGACATTAGATGAGCTTATATTTGTTGCCGCCTCTGATATAATTAACTTAACTTTATAGTTAAAGATCCAATATTTGTACTATGTATCCTCTAACACGCCCTCTCGAGTTCGAGGAAGTTGGTCATCTTTTTTTGTGGTGCCCGTGGTCGCAATCCATAGTCAACTCTATGCTTTATTGGTGGTCATGAGTCTCTGTTATAGTATAAAACTAATATTATGTCTTCAACTATTAGCCTAAATTTGTAATTGAGATGATCATTTACATGGTATCAGAGTATAAATGGTACTGAATATGAGCTTCGGTTTTCTTGTTATTCTTCTCAATAATCGACAATCGAGCAACAAGCTCAAAACTAGCCACCACGGCCTATGGAGACAAACAATAAGCATTAGAACAGAAGGCATTTTTCATAGGTACTATAGATTAAATTTGCACTATATGTAGACATTGAAGGACAATTGGAAGAGACGTCTCATATCGTTGAAAGGATTAAGGTAAGATCCCAAAATAGAACATAACATGAATTAACTAGTGTTTGGAATTTTGGATTAAATTTTTTGTTTAGAAATGAGAACTATGTTTGAATTAGTATTTTTTGCCATAAAAATGGCGTTGAAATGAAAATTCTAATTCTTAAGAATTTAATGATTCTGACCTTCATGTCTTGAAGCCACATATATGATTGGGAAGAATATTGAGGACAATGCCGTAGGATTTTTTTTATTTTTATCAGCAACGGAACATCATACTCGAAGTAACAATGTTTCTCACTTCTCAAAAGGAGTGTCACCCAAAACCCCACCCCACAAATTTCACCCATATCGTCGACGAGGAAGCTCGAACTTGAGATCTCAGAGGGAATTCAAAGTGTGCGAGCTGTGAATTTGTGATGAAAGCAATGGAACTTTCATTTGAGTGCTGATTTTTGGAATATAGAGAACACAAGTTATTCTGAATTAGAGTCTTGACTTTAGATTAATTTGTAGGTCAAGTTGGGGACATGCAAGAACCATTTCTGGTTTTTACATTATACCAAAGGAGGCAAGAAACCAGAGGTTCTGCAATCTTGTCTCTAACTTTCTTATGAACTGAAGAAAAATTTGTGTTCTTCACATTTAATGCTTACTTTTTGTGTGTGTGAATTTCTTCATTTTGAGTATAATATGTGCACATTTTGAATTTCTCCATTTATGACTTCATAGATGGTGAAAATGAGGTGGGTTTGTGCCCAAAATCAGTTAAGGTTTGAGCAATTTGGGGATTTGAGAATGTGGGAGTTTCAATCACATAATTATAAGCATTCGGTTTGACAAATTGGGATTTGATGTTCACATTCATTAATCTCGTGTTTTTCATCAACATTTCTTATAGGGTAAGTTACAGTTACTATCATGCCATTTAACTTTGACGATATTTTTTTTTTTTGAATACAAATTCCGTCAAAGTTAATTGATAGAATAGGTGGAAAATAGTTTGAAATAGTCTAAAGTCACTCTAAAAGAAGTTTAGGACAGTCCATTAGGAAAGTTGACAAATACAGAGTAGCTGTAATTATCGGTTTCGTATATAAGAACAAGAAACATTTCATTTTAGTGTCTCTGATCTTTTCTTGCTCGATCAATACCTCTCAACCATCATGATCACCGGAAAAGATTTCTATGAAGTCCTCACGGCGTTGGTCCCTCTCTATGTCGCCATGATCCTCGCCTTTGTCGCCGTCCGGTGGGGGAAAATCTTCACCCCCGATCAATGCTCCGGCATCAACCGGTATGTCGCCGTCTTCGCCGTCCCTTTCCTCTCCTTCAAGTTCATCTCCTCCAACAACCTCTACGCCATGAACTTCCAATTCCTCGCCGCCGATTGCCTCCAAAGGCTCGCCGTCCTCGCCGCCCTCCTCCTCTGGAACGCCTTCTCCTCCGGCAACCACTTTGAGTGGGTGATCAGCCTCTTCTCCATCATCACCCTCCCCAACACCCTCGTCGTTGGAGTCCCCCTCCTGAGCGCCATGTACGGCGACTACTCCGGTAGCCTCATGGTCCAAATCGTAGTCCTCCAGAGCATCATTTGGTACACTGTTCTCATTGCTCTGTTCGAGTACCGTAGCGCCAAGATTTTTATATCCAAGCAGTTTCCGACCACCGCCGGACGCATAGTGGCGATCTCCGTCGACCCTGACGTGGTGTCGATGAGTGGTCGGGAAGATCTTGAGGCTGACGTTGCAGAGGTCAGCGATGACGGGAAAGTCCACGTGGTGGTTAGGAGGTCAATGTCGTCTTCTTTTAACAAAAACTATCTGATAACTTCGTTGAATCACAATTACTATAGTAATGCGACCCCACGTGCCTCGAACCTGAGTGGAGCAGATATCTACTCCATTCAGACCACGCCACGAGGGTCCAGTTTTGGAAATGTGGAGATGGATCCTCAAGGTGGGTACTCGGTCAAAAATGGTAGTAATGGCTCTATTTCCTTGGGGTATCCGCTTTCTAATCAGGAGTTTTTGGGATCCGGGGGAGGCTACAATAAGGAGCTACATATGTTTAACTGGAGCCCGAGTAGAGTATCCGATGCTGGTGCTGGCAATAAAGTTGTTCCTTACACTGATCCATCGATGCTCACTCGTTTGCCCAAAATTGCTACTCCGAAAGGTGAGTTTTTGTACTTGTGACGACAAATGTCAGCTTCAGTCATAAGTGCAACTATTGTATTAAGTTTATACTCTATTCGTTTTAAAATAATTTATAAATTTTTTCTTTTAAAAATGATAAATTAATTAACATTAAATCATCACACATAGTTTGTAAATGTCTGCATCTAAATTTTGTTCATTTATGATGCAGGGTCTGTTGATTTGACTGAAAGAATGAGCCATGGAAGAGAAATGAACGGAGACTTGAAAGAAAAAGTTTTAGAGAATGGCCTTACTAATGGAACACAATTGGATGTGGAAGATGGAGAACAAGATAAAAAGAACCTAAATAATAACATGCCTCCTTTGAGTGTTGTAACAAAGCTCATAATAGTCATGGTATGGAGGAAGCTCATTAGAAACCCTAACACCTATGGATGTGTGCTTGGTCTGATATGGTCTCTCATATCGTTTAGGTAACATTCAAATTCAAAATGTTCTTTTAAATATAAATTTTAGTCAAAATTGTATGATTTGACTGAAAGTTGTAGTAAGTAGCTTTTTTTTTTTATCGGCAAAAGTTGTAGTAAGTAGCTTACATCGGTTTTACTAATTGAGTGTAGATGGAATGTGAAAATGCCGATCATTGTGGAAGATTCAATAAAGATATTATCAAATACGAGTTTGGGAATGTCTATGTTTGGTTTAGGTATGATCTATCTTAAAATGACTTAACTACTAATAGTATTAAATAGTAATTTATATGCATTTTGGATGTTTTGCAGGTTTGTTCATGGCTTTACAGCCAAAAATCATAGCTTGTGGGAAGAAAATGGCATTAATGTCAATGGTAGGGAGATTCTTAGCTGGTTCACTTGTGATCGCTGTAACTTCTGTAGCTGTTGGTCTTCGAGGAGACCTTTTGCGTATTTCGATCATTCAGGTAAAATTAATTAAACTCAAATACACAATTATATCAAAATATAATTTACAGAGTATTTGACAAATTAATCAAGCATTATTATAAGTTGAAAAATAATTTAATACCCGCAGGCTGCTCTTCCACAAGGCATAGTCGCATTTGTATTCGCCAAAGAGTACAATGTCCATCCAGAGATACTTAGCACAGGGTAAGATCGTCCCGCTACAATATTTTTTTATCGACTAATTATCGGTTACTGATGATGCAGATTCCGTCGCTGATTCTAATTAGCGACGGATCCTATTCCATCGCTAGATGTTTTGTCGTTGTTGATCAGAAACAAGACATCAGCGATGAAGAATTTGTCACAAGTAATCGTTAGCTTATCAATGAGAATGGAAAAACTAAATAAGCATTTATAAATTGAGTAATTATAATTTTTGTTTTAAAATTTTGCAGGGTTATTTTTGGATTGCTGCTTGCCTTGCCTGTGACCATAATCTACTATATTCTTCTCGGCCTGATCTAGATTCATAGCCTTATTATCACAGTCATGTAGGGGTAGTTTTATAAAGTTCTTAGATGGCAAAAGCAGAAGGTGCAAGATTTCAGCAATATTGCATTATATGTTTATTTTAAATAGACGTTAGATCATGAGTTTATATATAGTTCTAGGACTTGAATATTTAAAGGCAACTTTTTTCGTATAATAGAATGAATTAAGCTATTTTTTTTATTATTCTAAACAAATTGTACAAATAGGAAAGGCAACTTCTTCTTAGGAATCACCTTCAAAGATGTGGTTATGGGGAGTGGTGACAAAAATCAGTTTTAAGTTTTTATTCAAAGAAAATGTTCAAGATTAATGTAGGTCATATTATTTCGTTGAGAAACTTGCTTCTTGAGCACATTGCAGTAGATTACGATTCAAGGTTTCTGCAAAATTCATTAAGTTCACAAGGAGTTTATGAGACTGAAGTTCTCACTTGATAACTGAACGTTTACTCACAAATCAAAACAATAACGTGATAAAGAGTACATGGTACCCTTGGAGACGTTGGACGTGTTGGAGAGGTTGGTGGCTCCTTCTAGGAGTTGTATGTTGAGTCATTTTTATAGGTATAAAACTCTTTAGGAACTAAATGTTGAGAAGACACAATTATAGTCCTTTTTTTCGATAATCGGCCTTATCATCTTTTCACCACTCTGTAACCGACACATGAGTGCATAATTTTAAAAACACGCAAAATATATGAAAAAAAAAACAAGCATATGCCTCACTTCAAAATTAGTAAATTGTATCACTACACTCAACTCACCAACCTTTCCATATAAAAACAAAAAGAAAAAGAAAAAGAAAAGTGCATGCAAAACCAATCTCTCTCTTTCTCTTATATAAGAGCAAGCAACATTTCCTTTTCCCTTCACTCTTTTCCTGATATCCAGCTCAAAACCCTGAAAACCATAACTCCCAAACACCTCTCCTTTGACCATGATCACCGGAAAAGACTTCTACCAAGTCCTCTCCGCCTTGGTCCCTCTCTACGTGGCCATGATCCTCGCCTACGCCTCCGTCCGGTGGGGCAAATTCTTCACCCCCGACCAGTGCTCCGGCATCAACCGCTACGTCGCCGTCTTCGCCGTCCCTCTCCTCTCCTTCCACTTCATCTCCACCAACAACCTCTACGCCATGAACTACAAGTTCCTCGCCGCCGACTGCCTCCAAAAGCTCGCCGTCCTCGCCGCCCTCCTCCTCTGGAACGCCTTCTCCTCCGGCAAAAACCACCTCGACTGGGTCATCAGCCTCTTCTCCATCACCACCCTCCCCAACACCCTCGTCATCGGAATCCCCCTCCTCTCCGCCATGTACGGCGACTACTCCGGCAGCCTCATGGTCCAAATCGTCGTCCTCCAGAGCGTCATTTGGTACACTCTCCTCATTTTCTTGTTCGAGTACCGCGGCGCCAAGATTTTCATATCCAGCCGGTTTCCGACCACCGCCGCCCGCATCGCCACCATCACCGTCGACTCAGACGTCGTGTCAATGAGTGGCGGCGATGAGCTCGAGGCCGACGTGGCCGATATCAGCCAAAACGGAAAAGTCCACGTGGTAGTAAGGAGATCGGTCTCATCATCTTCTTTCAACAGAAGCAACCTGATGGCTCCGCTGAATCACAATTATTATAACAACCCGATAACTCCACGGGCGTCCAACCTGAGCGGAGTAGAGATTTACTCCGCTCAGACGACGCCACGGGAGTCGAGCTTTGGTAGCGTGGCGGCGGAACTTCAGAGAGGGTACTCCAGAAATGGGAGTAGTGGCTCTGCTTCTTTTGGGTATCCCCGCGGCGGCAATAAGGAGCTACATATGTTTGGTTGGAGTCCGGCGAGAGTATCCGACGCCGGCGGTAGTAATAGAGTTGCTCCGTTCACTGACTCGTCGAGGCTCACTCGTTTGCCTGAAACTGTTGCTTCAAAAGGTGAGCAAATGATCCAATTGTCATTTGAGACAATTTTAGTCGTTAGTTTCATTTTTTTTTAGGGAAAGTCGTTTGTTACATTAAATGGTCGAAACTTATCATTAAGGTTGACAAATCTTTTTCATTAGGTTTATATTAATTTTTTTCTGGTAGTCTCATGCTGTGTGGTTAGGACAAAATTACAGTTCCAACCAGCCTATTTAATTTAAAAAACATTTACGTGACAATATCTTGCAAAGGTTAATAAATTGACTATTATTTTCACACATATATATATATACAAATTTTTCATAGAGAAAAATGTATATCAGTTAACTGATATAACTTTATATCAGTTGCAATCTAAACCAGCC
>JAYMTF010005137.1:0-12037 GCA_036897485.1 Pelargonium nanum | reverse complement strand
TCAAAAACAATACGAGATTGGGTGACTAATGTGGAGACAACCCATTATATATTGGGATCTGTCGCTGGGCCACATCCATACCCCATGATGGTGAGAGAGTTCCATGCAGTGATTGGAAAAGAAACAAGAAAACAAGCTCTTGAAAAGTGGGGTGGGAAACCAGATGTCCTGGTTGCATGTGTCGGTGGAGGATCAAATGCCATAGGCCTTTTCCATGAATTTGTTGATGACAAAGATGTAAGGTTGATTGGTGTGGAGGCTGCAGGTTTTGGGGTGGATAGTGGGAAGCATGCTGCAACGTTGACCAAAGGAGAAGTCGGGGTATTGCATGGAGCCATGAGCTACTTACTACAAGATAATGATGGGCAAATAATTGAACCTCATTCCATCAGTGCAGGGTAACACATTTTTATTTTCTACCGTTATATTTAGTGTGGCTCTTTTCTTCTCGGAAGTCCTCACTTCACGAATTTTCTTTTGGTTGGATAGCTTGGATTACCCCGGAGTTGGACCTGAGCATAGTTACTTGAAAGATTTGGGACGGGCTGAATACCATAGCCTCACTGATGAAGAAGCATTGGAAGGTATGGGAGCTAGAACACTCCCACCTTGTTTGGTATTCGCCTATGACCTCAATCATTGTTCATATCTCAATTGAAAACACATTAAGCATCTTAATGGTGTGCACAAGTGTATGCCTTTTACCATCATGAAAACTCAAACAACTAGTTAGTTTTTAACGTGTTATGCGTCTAGTAACATATTGACGTAGGAGCTGCTCTTCTCTTATAACTCTCAACTCGTTTTTCATTTTGATCGTTAATTCTATAAATGCATGCAGCTTTCAAGAGGTTATCGCGGCTGGAGGGAATAATCCCAGCCCTGGAGACATCTCATGCTCTGGCTTATTTGGAAAAACTTTGCCCGACTCTTCCCGATGGAGCTAAGGTGGTGCTCAACTGCAGCGGACGAGGGGATAAGGATGTTCATACAGCAATCAAGTATTTGAAAGTATAACAACAATTGGGGAAGAGTTTGGTCAGTTGAATTTGTTCATCTTTGTATTATTCCATCATGCAGAGACAGAACTACTACTATTGAATAAAGATGACAATATTATTACTATTAAGCAGGGAATTTGTTATTTGTTGTTGGTTTGAGTACCCCGTTAGATCCATGAACTAATAGTAAGTTTCTTGGAGGTTCTCTAACTTTAATTTAAGAGTTCATTCGATTCATGGCGTAAATTTGATTTTCAGGTACACATGTTGGGCTCTGATCGACCGAATTTCATATGGATTTGCATGTATCATCATAACGTGTTTTCAAATTTTTTTAATAATAAAAACGCAAAGACAAGTAAAGTTAAGGTCTTTAATAGTCATTTAACATAATCGATTGTTCATCAACAATTTTACCAAACAATTAATCTTCTTATTAACATTATTCTACCAAATAGTTAACAATAATATTTTGTGTACTAAAAAGATACTTATTTCAATAAATTTAAAATGCGTAGATAATAAACGATTATTGTTTTTATCTGACAACTTTTTTTAAGTTCTAAAGTGTCTCGGAACTTAGTGAGAAATGATATAATGATAAAAGTTACAAATAAATTATGAATTTTCTGAACCTATGAAGTCCACGTCCCAGATTTTAACAACTTGTTTAATACTACTAACTTCTGATTATGTAGCTCAACTGATAAAAAAAATTGAGATTCATCAAATACATCACAAAAATCAATTCATCAAAATTTATATCCACCAAAAATTCAGATTTGACCACATCGAGCCTAGATTTTGATAATGGGAAGGGTTGAAGTTGTTGACTTTCGTCGATTGTGAGAGATGAGACGAGTTTGGCTGAGAAATCATCATATCTTAGAAGATGGAATGAGATTGTGAGAGGGATTGAAGAGATGAAGCTGAAGGAGAAGAATATGGAGAAGATGGGTTTGTGAGTGAATGCCCCAGCGGCGCCGCCGGAGCAGGTGATGCTGGCTCCTCGGCCATGGATAGGTTCTTATGGTTTTGGAGGTTGAATATGAAGAAGATGGGGTATATTAGTCATTTGACACACTAACTGATGGAACAACTGACGGATGAAAGGATGGAAAGAACAGGGGTTCTAAAGTTGCAAAAAAAAAAAAAGGATATGGGTACCAAGTGGGGAAATTACAGAAGGACCCCCTAACCTTGACATCTCCAACACTTGGTACCCCTATCTTTTTTTTTTTCAACTTTAAGACCCCTGTTCTTTTCACCCTCCCATTTGTCAGTTATCTTTAACGTAAAAGCCAAATTTTTTGTATCATGCGTCGTGCACGTGATCTAATTTTTTTGCAAATGGCAGAAATGCCCTAATTAGTTTTTGGAGAAATTACAGAATGACCCCCTAACTTTGACACCTCTAATACTAGGCACCCCTATCTTTTTTATATAGTTGAATGTTTGAAGATTCTGGTATGTTCTTCAACAATTTATGCCAAAAAGTTCAAACATCCGCCAGAACTTTAAAATTTGCCAGAAAATTCAAAATAGTTTTTTTAGATTTTATTTAGGTTGATTCGTTGATTCATTTAATTAATTTATGAATGTAAACATACAAATATTTGAGATTCATCAAATACCTCACCAAAATTTCAAATTCAATACATCAAAATTCATATTCACCAAAAATTCAGATCTGACTACATCGAGACTAGATCTTAAAGTTGAGATGGGTTGGAGCTGTTATCTTTCGTTGGTTGTGAGAGATGAGATAGATTTTGCTTAGAAATTATCTAATCATAAAAAGTGAGATTAGTTTGTGAGAGAGATTGAAAAGATGGAGTTGAAGGAAGAGATGAAGATGATGAAAAAGATGGGTTTGTGACTGAGTGCCTCAACGGTAGCGCAACCAGAGACGACGAAGCAGTTGACGATGGCTCCTCCGCTATGGATCGGTTCCTAAAATTTTGGAGGTTGAAGACGAAGAAGATAGGACTAACTAATGAAACAACTGACGAATGGGAGGATGGAAAGAACAAAAAATCCTAAAGTTTCAAAAAGAAAAAATGATCAAGATGCCAAATGTTAGAGGTGTTAAGGTCAAAAGAGTCCTTTTGCAATTATCACTAAACAATTATATTCCAATGACATTTCTAACCCTATATTACTTGTGTGAAGTTACTTGACTCAAAATACTTGGATCTCCTTGGGATTGGGACCACCACTACTTTACAAGCAAAACAACCTCTAGAGGCTGAGGAAAAGGTGGGGATGTAAACCAAAAAGTTGGCCTTCACACTTTTTTTCTTGGGACTGTAACAAAACCACCCTTTCAACAATGGCAAGGCCATGTTATGTTATGCACGCAAGAGCATCAATTTCATAATATTCTGATTCTAAACAAAACCAAAGCCTCAAGTAGTAAAATTTTCTGATTATCCAAACAGGTTATGGACAAGCATTGCCCACTTGCTTGTTATTTATATTTATCGAACCGGACATTATGAAATCATCCTTGACAAAGGAATTAACAAACGAAAAATAAATTCGATCCTGCCTAATCGCCTCCTGTGTAACAGTAATGCTGTTTCCGATCATTATTATTATCTACAAAAAGATACCGCAAGTTCCATCTTGCTAAAATCATCCTTCTTTGCTCTGATCACGCCTCGTGTGCATTAACAATGCAAAATCCTTCTTGAACGCCGCCTTCTTCACTGCTTTGCCTGAGAAGACAACGATAAGGACAGACACAAATCATTAGTTTATTGCAATTAATTATGTTTGATGCTATCTAGCTTGCCTAAGATATAGTTTCATAAAAATATCTTGTATTGAAGGAAGAAACCGAGCATATTCCTTTCCCTAGTTATTTCTGCACCTGTCAACTACGGAAACTTTTCAGCATATGGTCCATGGAATTGCCTAACATTTTAAATGCAAGTTGTTAGGTGAGTCTTACCAAACCCCACACTAAATGTAGATGTTTTTCCTGCTCAACTAACTCAACAGTCCTCAATGTTGACAATTAGTATAGCTCGTTAATATCCATTGTATTTACCATATGTACCACTAATAACATATAACCCGCAGGAGACCTACAAGGATAGTCATGAATTCATTTAACCTTCTTCAATGTCCAATGCTTTTGAGCATTTATAAGATTTACTATCGTTACAAGTTGGAACCAGCCTATAGCACAATCCACTTCACGACCTTTCATTTATAATGGATCACTAATATTTCAATAACTATGAGATAATTAATAAGGTACGATTAGATGGAAATGCTATAAGTAGGGTGAGCCCATAGGAAGTTACGGAGTTTCATAGTACTTTTGTTGAATATTATACGTAGACAAGTGACGTAATGGGGACGGAAACAAACGAATTTCAGCCCTGTTAGCCCCAACAACCAAAATGGCATGTACTTCTTGTCAGTGAATTTGAACAAAGGACAAGTCTCGGGGGCAAACTAGTCCTTTTACTAGATAGAGCCATAAGTCAGTCAATTATTCATAAAGAGAAGAGAGAATTACCTGGGAGTACAAGAAGGTTCCGAGGATAGCAATGGCAGCTCCAAGCATATTGACAGGCTGGACAGGGGTGCGGAAGATGATAATGGATGAGACTATAACAGATATACGCTTCATAGTGTTACCAATGCTAAACGTCAAAGGAGAGATCTCGTCCAGTGACATGTATGACACTTGGTTGTAGAGATGATAGAACACGCTCTGAGCCGCCACCCACCTATCAAATATAAGACAGCTAATCTTTTAGCCCCAGTAACAGGAAATGATTAAAAATTAAAACTGTCGAAAATCAATAAATAACAGAAATACTTGAGGTTACTATGACAACTTGAACAATATTTAGGCATAACAAAATTGAAAATTGGGAAAGCATAAATCTAGTAAACCATACCACTAATCGTAACCATAAACTACCATCAGAAAACTAATTATTGATTAGATGCAATACCGATGGTGAAGCCAACAGATTCACAAGAACAGGATCTAGAATCTTCTGCCAATTACTAGATATCTACTGTGTACACGCATCGAATACATGCAATTGCTTGACCAATTGTCACTCACCAACTGTTATCAGTTAGAAATCTCATCATTTAAATAAACTTTTAAAAACGACAGCTACAGGATAATGAAATATGAACCATTCACACTACACAAGAACTTTTAAGAGGCACCCTGAAACTTCTAGTAAAGGACATGGTAAGCAAGTCCTAGTATACCACTCAAAAAGACCATCACGGATTCCCAATTAACAAACTATTTTGGAGATGGCCTTCGAAAAATTACCATCAACTTAATGTTACTCCCAGGCATTATTTTTTAAACCAAGGGAAAACAAATAGACAAAGACAAATTAGAATGCGGACAAACAGCAGAGGTTTAACAGAGTTGGTAGTTGTCATGTGGTTACCAAATAAACTGGGGTCCAATTTGAGACACGGCATTTTCCCATCCAGCTGCCCACATCGCCGGTCCCTCAACAGCAAACGCAAATGGTGTAAGAATTGCAAGGGACAACATAGATAAGCAAGCATAGTAGTTCATTCCGCTAACAGCCTTGCTCATGCCCTTCTTTGAAAATATGTTCCGGAAAACAAATGCCAAGTTGGATATCATAGCTCCCATAAAACCTGAAACAGATGACCAAAAACCAAGTTTAGCATCATGTGAAGTGTGAACAACCTCAGAAGAACACCAATCGATATATACATTTCAAACCCAACAAAATCATAAAAGACAGATATATCCTCTGCAGTACCACACCAATGTTACCTACACGACTAGAAACTTACTACTTCCCAGAGTAGATCAGCACAAGTAACAAGCTTGGTTTAGCACCTCAAACTAAACCAGAGGGGCACTTAGAAGTTAAAGAAATTGTTCCAAAAACCTTACTGCTGAGTTGCATAAAAGAAACTGTGCAGCAACTTAAGGTCTAGCTGCCTCAAAACTGAGCAAAGCTACATGGAAGTATAAAATATCAAATTGATCAAGCAAATCTTCTATAAGCTAACACTTCTCGCAAAGTTTTTCTAAATCTATTCAAGAGAATCAAACAACAAGAGTATCAAAATATCAAGTTAAAATGATGGCAGAATGTAACATATATTTCAAAATTAGGAATACTTATTCCATTACCTATCATGTTAAAATTCAGCTCAGTTACAGCGGCTAGTGCGCATCCACCAATGATTGGGACAAGAGAGAGGTAAACCGGCACCGGAAAAGTCTCCCCCAACAGAAACCTCGACACCAGAACGCTGAAAGCCGGCTCACCACTCTTGATGATGTGAGTAAACGAAACTGCAACCTTGGACATACTCACTGTAGCAGCTACATGCCCAATTGTGTGAGCCACAGCAACCTACCACAGAAATCAAAATCAGAATTACCCAAATTCAAATTAGCAACAAAACAACTGTAAAAACATAGACCTGACAATAAACACAACAACAAAAATTCAGTTTTGGGGATAAATAAGAAGAAAATAAAGACAAAAACTTTGCATCCCCAAATTTCAATTTGCTCCAAAATCAAAACAAAACAAAAACCTCTCTATCAAGCTAATTCTCTCGCAGATAAAATTCCATCCACGAGGACTCATTCAATCATAAATTCAGAAAACCCCAAAATAATTCAAACCTAAAAACATCAGAAAATCCAGTTCATCGTATTCTCTTCCCTCCCTCGAATTTTCTCACCAAACAAACAAGCCCAAAATTCACTCACCGGAAACAAACTCTTCCAGAAATCCAAATCCGTCTTGGGCGCCTCCGCGATCCCGGTGGCCCAAGAGATCAGCATCATGAGAGACCCGCAAGCCAGCGACAGCGTCGACGTCAACCACGGGAACGGATACGCATTCAGCACCTTCTTGTTGTAGATATTGAACACCACGTTCAGAGCCCACCAAATCGCAAAATAAACTCCGATCTTCGCCTTATTCGCCGCCGGCGGCTGCGGCGTGATGTGCTCGATCGGCTCCGATCGGTCAGCCTCGTAAGCCTTGCAATTCACCGAATTTCTCGGCGACCCATTACTCTTAATCGCAGAGAGGAACAGAGGTTTCGACACCGAAACCACTGATCGCTGCCGGAGCTGCTTCTGCGCCGGCAACGGGGGGAGGAATTGAGACCGCTGCGGCGGCGCCGAGCATCGCCGCCGGAGAAAAGCATCCGATCCTGTGATGGGTGTGACCAATTGTTTCGCCGAACAAATCATTGTTTTCACGGCCAAGATTGAATTTTTGCGCAGAAATCGATATGGGTTCGGTGAAATTTTGGTTTTGGAGGTGAGCAAATATGGAAAAACAGAGTTTGAACAAGAAAGTGAAAGCTATTTATTCGAATCAAATGTTGACCGAAAAGGAGAGGAGATGGTTTGATGCATGAGAAGAGGAGGCATAGAATTGTTGGTGGCTGTTTATTTATTTAAATTTAAATTTTTATTGTTATTGGGGTTTGGTGGATTGATGGTGGAAGGAAAATAAATGTTTGTAGAAGAAATAAAATAATATTCTGATGGAATTTTAAATTTGAAAATGGTGGTTGGAAGCTTTTTATTGCCTCTGAAATCTCAGTCCATGAAACTATGCAACAAGAAACACTATGTCATATTGCCACGTGGTTTATGGTATTATTTTTTAAGAAAAAGTTATAGATGACTATCATATATTAGACACATCTTGCTTTAGACTACTCCTCAACTATTTTTTTTTCATGTAACTTTGGACTACTTTAGATTGATCATGACCCATTAAATTTACTCTCTCTCATCATGTTCATTGCACATGACATTCAAAATCTTTAAAATGACAATTTTACATCTCTTCTTCATAGTTCAAGAACAAGTATATGAATATTCGCTGGAAACTTTATAAAATTTTTAGATTGTGTCAAATTTTTTTAGTTTTCTCATTTGATTAGTTTATTTCAATCTAATTTCAATATTTTGAAAAATTCACATGTGTGTTACTCTCAATTTGCATATTTGAAAAAATTCACAACAAGTCACATACACAAACTCAAATAGTAAACACAAAATTGCACTAAAATTGCAAATCGCACCCAAAAAATTTCATATTTCATGTGCATTCCACTAAAATAATTCAGATCTTCTCCTGGTACTGATGAGACCAAATCTGAAGGAGGTCGTTCATGGAGAGAATGCATGTGGTGGTGGTCTGGCAAGTGCGATGGAGGTCCTTGGCAAGGTCGAACCCATGCCTCGAAAAAGAGAATAAGATGAAGACGAAGCCGGTGATGGAGACGAGAGAGCCATTGCTGGTGTTGGAGTGAAGGTTTAAAGGGCATTTTAGTCATTTGTTATTTTAACTGACGAAGATGTGGACGGAATGGGCCATTGTCAGTTTAGGTTAGCCTAAAGTTACAAAAATTAGTTTAGCGGTAGCCAACACAAAATGTGACTAGCTCAGGGTAGCCATATGTAGTTTTCTTTAATGATTTTGCCTCTACTAAGCTTACAAGTATTTTGGTTTTAACTCTTAATTATGATTTTGAATTGTTTGAATTCTTGTAAACTATTGAGAGATTAACCAATTTAGTTATCAAAATTTCATAAAATAGTTTAAGTAATAGTTATCGAGTAAGTATTGACGCACCGTCAGTGTAAATCATTTTTGCACCATCAGTGTATCATATTGTGCCACCTTATTAATGAAAATATAAAATTTAATAAGGGGCATATTGATAAATAAATTTTGCAAATATTTTTAGTAGTAACTATTAATTAACATATAATAATAAATAAAGCATATCATCAATTCAAAATAATACACAAAACATTTAGATTCGGGCGGACGCTCCGCGCCCACAAATTTATTGGAGTGAGTATAAGTGTTAATTCGTGACGTGTTACACAAAAGATTTGGATACGGACGGGCGCTCCACGCCCGCAAATTCATTGGGGCGGGGATGAGGGTTAATTTGTGATGTGGTTCAAAAAAAATTTGGATCCGGGCGGGTGCTCTGTGCCCACAAATTCATTGGGCCGCGGGTATGAGTGTAAATTCGTGACGTGTCACGCTCTACTAGACTCATTATTATAATTATTAAGATAAATACAAAAAAATAAAATTATTGTTTAATTTAATTTAAAAACAATTATTTATTAATAAGTCCTTTATATAATTTTAAATTATTATCTGATGAGGTGTCCTGATATGATGCACTGATGGTGTAAAAATTTTGTACACCGACGGTGCATCAAATATAAATCCATAGTTATTTCCTATAAAAAAAATTTAGGTAGTACTCAATTTTATAATGTCAACAAATTAGTACTTACTTGAAATTTCTCATGACATAAGTAATACTTCATGTAATGCCAATTAATTTTTCCATCAAATCTTGATGACATAGAAGGTTATTAAAAAATTAAAGATAAGTCACCTTGACTCATTAAAATAAAAGTCTTATGTGTAATATATAGTTAAAAATAAAAAATCATAATTCCCATAATTATAGTTATTCTTCTTTACTTCACAACATAGTGATTTTGTTCTTGAAAATAAGTTTTTTTTCTCCTTCTTCTCTAACACAATTCTTCAAATGAGTTTTGGATAGAAAAGTTAATTGTCGTTACATGGTGTACTACTTATGTCATGAGTCACAAGGTCTCAAGAGCGTCGATTGGAGTGTGTTTGACGTTTGGGATGCCGACGGGCTCTCACAGAAGCCCGAGACCATGACTTAGGTTCCATTGATGTTTATTTAGCGTCATGGACCTTCCGAACCCCTGGATGGGCCTTAGAAACCTCGTAATGACGAAAACGTCAAATCGGGCTTGGACCACCGTCACCGTTTCGACGATGTTTAGTGTAAACACTGAATCACGTCGCGACGGTGCTCAATGTTGACACTGAACTTGCGTCGCTCAGGCTTCATTCCTCCTCGTTTGATTGGGTACCGAGGGTTGGTCGCCTTGTTTTTGGGCACTTGAGTTATCTTTCTTGGTGCTCGAAAGATTTGGTATTATTTGACTTTGATTTGAATGTATTTGAGCGTGCAACCAATGGATGTCATCTAGTTTTTCGGACGGCCGGTCGACCGAAAATGGAAATGTTGTCATTGGATGTACGCGATGGTCTTGGTCATCTCCACATGATCCTTGGGTGTTGTTGTCGCCCGGTTGCCTGGATGGTCGTGGACGCCTGTGCCCGAAGATGCAAAGTTTGGCGTTGGGCGCATTGGATGACCTTGGGCTTCGTCGTTGCACGTAACGCGACCATCGCCGTTTGACACTCACGTTGTTGACCGCGGGCGCGAAGATCGGCGTTGGGTGAGCGCGACGACCTTAGAGCGTCGTCGACGATTTCAAGACATGGAAGCTCATTGACAGAGCGCCTTGGGTGCATGCGTGACCTCCGGTTGGACCTCAAGGTCGAGAAACTTGGCGGCGTGGCACTCGGGCGCCACGTGTCACGTCTTAATTCTTCCGATAAACTTATGATATTTTGGATAGAATCACTAACATGTTGTCAAAATAAATTCACAATGTCCATTTTACCCTTGTGTTTATTATTCTTGGTGTTTCGAAAATAAAATCAATTGACTCAATTTCACACAATTGTAATTCAATCAATGAGCTCAATATGTTCTCCCACAATCTTACCTCACCTCTAACATCATTAAAGGACTCTATCCAATAACATTGGCCTCAATGTCCTAAATGAGAGGCAACTCTTTTGATTTCAAAAATAAAAAGAGTGCACAACCACTTTTAAGGGAAATTACAGGAAGCACTTTTGTACTTGTCAAATTCCGCAATTAGCAATCTTAAACTCTTTCACGCCGCAATTAGCAATCTTCAACTGAAGGTGTTAGAGATGGAAAGACTTTTGCATGTTACAAAATGTTTAAAGTTGTGAAAAGAAGTTTAGAATTGTAAAGTTGGAAAAGTGACATATACAGTGACGCTTCTCGTAATTTTCCCTGCCTTCCATGCCTCCATTTTTCCTCGGTGTAAACCGTGTTCCAACCATTTCTATGATTCTCAATCCCATTCCCTCACTCTTGAGCAATTTGATTCACACCTATGTTGGATGGAATGAGATTCTCATTCCCATTTCTTCACTTTTTATTTTACGACCTAAACTTTAAAAATTAATGTTATGAATTTTTAAAGTTTATGTCGTAAAATAAAAAAATGAAGAAATGAGAATGAGATTCTCATTCCATCCAACATAGGTGGAAATCAAAATACACATGGGTGAGGGAATGAGAATAGGAATCGGAATGGGAATGAGTGAGTTATAATCCAAACACCATCAATGAGAATCTCATTCATATTCCACATTCTCATTCCCATTCCCAAACCAAAATTACTAATTCAAACGGTACCTTAGATACTTCAAATACTAAGTTTTTAAACGGGTGGTGATAAATCCACACCTTCTATGAATAAATCAACTCCTTTTTGTGTGTCTGGACGAAAGTGCCCTCAGTCTATGCCTTTCTGTGTTCTAGTCTATTGGCATTGCTTTTATTGAAATTGTGACTACTTTCCTTTCCTCTTTTCTCTCTTCTACCTTCTTCCTTTTCCATTCAAATATATACAAATAGCCATAATCTTTGAGGCACCCCCACTTAAGAGCAAAAAAATCGTTATCAAATGGCCATAGCAGAAATTTGGGAGATATGAATTTCATAAAATCTGAAAATCTCCGAGAATAGCTAGAGAATATTGAAATAAGTATACTGTTTTGCTAATAAAAGAAGAAAAAACTTGCTCTGTTTTGCTAAGAAAATGAAATGTTACTCCCTCCGTCCCAAAATTAGTGTCCTATTTCTATTTGTAGGTTATTATATTATTGTTTTTCCCATATTACTCTTATCACTTATGAAGTGCACATGGACAGATCTGAACTGCACATGGGGTGTTGGGGGAAAAACAATAATATAATAAGTGATAAGGGTAATATGGGAAAAACAATAATATAATAACCTAAAAATAGAAACAGGACACTCATTTTGGGACGGAGGGAGTA
>JAYMTF010005136.1:0-12037 GCA_036897485.1 Pelargonium nanum | reverse complement strand
CCATGCGGAGATGGGGTTGGGGATGGGGATTATATTTTTAGGCGGGGATGGAGATGGGATTTGCACTCCCCGCCCCATACCCGCCCCGCGACCATTCCTACTATTCATAGATACACCTTTTCTCATGATAACCTTCTCAGCTATTGTATTGATGCTAACATCTTCGTCTTACAATGGATGAGATCATGTCCTCCAACGTTACCAACGATTTAATTAACCTAAAATTGAAATCAATATCTCCACTGAAAACAATTACGAATCAACGCACATTCTCAAATAATTTTAATTTACAAATATTTTTGTAAACACATACATAGATTTAGCAACTACCATACTCATTATCAAAATCATAACATCTCCTTTGCCTAAAGATTTGATCTCGTGTTTATAAACAACCTTTAATTTAATTAAAAGTCATGAGGACATGGTTCACGTAAAAGCGTCACATTCAATGATTGTTATGTACACAACAATTAATTCACTCTTAATAAGGTATTACGTGGCAAAACATAATAGGTAATGCCATCACAAAGCTAGAAGAGAGGACATGTGTCAGATGTGCGTAGCTCCGACTGTGATCGACCCACCGCCCTTCTCTCGTATCTCACTGTCGCTGTCTTGGTAAATCTCGTCCGTCCATACACTATCATTTTTAAAAAAAATTTATTTGCTCCCTTTCTAATTTTGAAATTATAATATCGTAATTATTATTTTTTAGACAATTATCCCATTGTTTCTTACAAATATTTATTTATACAAAAGTGAGGTTATTACTTACTACTATTTATGTGAAATGCTCCGGCTGATGGTCGATTACAAATTGTTGGTAACATATTTAATTAGTTTGGTAATTCAAATTGTACATTCTCACGCGCTCCAAAATGAGCAGCTCCTGAGCGTCCCCACTGTAATATAATAGTAATATACATGGGCCTATCCGCACTAGAATTGTGACAATTTGCATGTACATGTCTTTTTTATCGAGTTAAAAATTGTTTGTGTGTTGCATAGCTAAACACGAGTACGATATGTTTAGTTATCACGATGCATGATTCAATACGGACATAACACAATCTTAAACATAAAATACGAATATATCGTGGAGGGCGTATGCATAACACCAACGTGATGTGATTACAAAATTTGTAAATTTAAACCCGATAATTTCATGTCGTGTGTCGTGGGACGACACCGATGGCTAGTTGTAGGAACCTCTCGCGCCCATATATATATCTCCGTCTCTTCACTCACGCCTTTCGTCATTTCAACCAAACCCCAGAAATTTCCATTCACGGAACCAAAATGCAAGCCGTATCGCTCTGTCCCAGCTTCAACGCCTACTCCTCCGCCACATTGGCCGATATCGCCGCCAGAGTAGTCGACGAATTCAGAAACGAACCCCACCCAGATGATCTCTTCCACTGGCCAAACCCTAACCCACCGGACCATCTTTCCGATGAAGAAGAACAAGAAAACGGCGGTGACGCCACCAATGACGACGGCGACGACTTTGAGTTCGCTTTCGTCAGCACAGACCCAAGCTGGTCTCCGATATCGGCGGACGAAATCTTCTACAACGGTCAAATCAAGCCCGTCTACCCCCTCTTCAACACCGACTTGCTGCTCGGCGCCACCGCAATCGACCGTCCGGTGAGTCCAAATTCCAAGCCCCCAAATACGACGCCGTCTCGTCGCATGCCGCTGAGGAAGCTGATGATTGAGGACCGCGAAACGACGACGTCCTGCTCCTCCTCCGAAGCCGACGACCTCGAGAGCGTCCCTCCGGGGACCTACTGCGTCTGGACACCCAAAAAACATCCCGACGGCGGCGGCGGCGGAGATTCCGGCCGGAAGTGCAAGAAGAGCTGCTCCACCGGATCCTCCCGGAGGTGGAAGCTGAGGGACCTGATTCACCGGAGCAACAGCGACGGCAAGGACACCTACGTTTTCCTCTCGCCGGCGGGAAAGAAGGAGAGCTCCGGCGAGGCCGGAAAAGAGAGGTTGTCGGTGAAGGAAGGAGAGAAGAAGAGGTCGTATGTGCCGTACAAGCAGGACTTGATGGGAATATTGGCTAATGTTAATGGGTTAAGTCGTAATTTACATCCATTTTGAACCGTTTTTCGGTAAGAAAAATATCATGCGTAGTTATAGAGTTATTTAGTGTGTGATTAAATGTTAATTAAATACAAATAGAAGTAATCAAAATTATAGTATGAGCCATCCCATCCATGTGTTTTGTATTTAATTTATCTTTTTGTAAATGTTTAATATATATGATGATTATCCGTTGAATTTAAATATATGTGTGTGGAATGGAAAGATCAAAGATGTGATGTGGGTGCTTATGGCAATGAAAGTGACAACGGAAAATAAAGATGAGGTGACGTGGGCAATGTATATATACACGAGCAGAGTTGATAATTTAAACTCGAATTTGTTCGTGCTCGAAACTAAACTCGATCGGCCACTCGAATCAAATTTAGCACTATTATATAAATTTACACATTTTACGCCAGAAAAGTGAAATTCGGTCTAACCAATTGCGTGAAACTTTAGCGTAATTAGAAAAAAAAATTGAGTCTCACTCGGGTTATTCTTATCAACTCTGAAAAATTGAATTTGAATTTCGAAATTGACTCAAGTGTCACACCCAACTTTTTTTTTGGTTTTAATGAAACCCAAATAGTGGGTCTCACACGGTTATGCTTATGGCTCTTTCCTTTTTTTTTTGTCATTTGTAAATGAAACAATTTTGAGTTGATAGATTTTGGCATAGCTCATCTTATAATAATGGTTTATTATAATCTATTACAGTAATCATTATTTTTAGATTAATGAAATATGTACTAACCCTAAATTGATTGAAGTTGGTAATTTGGATTTGTTTATTTGTCCTCTAAATTCAAAATAATGACTCAATCTCAAATGTTGATGTGTATGTATGTACAGAAGAATTATTTCTTCTTTGGGTTCTCCATGTTTTGGAGGGAACAAATAAATATATTTGTGCAAAGGAAGCAAGTAGGAAATTGGGCTATTGACTTTATGAAATATACTACTATCAAATATGGTTTTCTCTTGTTGAAAAGTTTTAAAAGTCAAGTTTTCTACTTTGAATATGTGGTTATTATACAATTTTTATATTTTATTGTAAATGACTCCATACTATTAAATGGCACATATCAATATATCATTACATAATCATGAGATGATAACTTTGCAAATCATTCTCAACAACTTTGATTTATTTATGTTTAACCTCAACCCAAGTCTACCTCAATTTGGTATCATAAGAATGGGCACTAACAATATATGTTATCTACAAGTAGAGTATATTTGGTAACACTATTTTCTCTTCTAAGAATGCATAATTAGAATAAACCAATAACCTAATAAAAATATAAAATAAATTGCTTAAAAAGTATCTCATGTAGAGCTTCTTAAATGAGCTCGCTTTTGCAGCAGATCGAGAGTTTCCGTAATTCAAGTGGAGTTCTTGGAAGAAGATAAACTTTGATCAATCTAGTTTTAGTTCAAACCGACCAAACTAGATGGTTGATTGGTATGCTAGACTATGGTCGACTTAATTTTACCTAAGACCGATTTGAATTCACTTATATGTTATTGTTTAATTAGCCAAATAAATAAGGATCAATAACATGAGGAAACAGAATCTAATACATGTGATTTTTTACTTAATCTAAGGATCAATAATTTTACCTAAGGTCGATTTAAATTCATCTATGCCATACAAATGAAGATTGAGCTCTAACTTTAAAGTTTCATTATGGAATCTCTCTTTCTTATCAATGCAAGTGCAAGTACCATAGACTCCATTGCAATCCAATTGCAAGAAAAGAAACTTGTGAGCCAAACCTTGGAAAATGCATAAAGTGAAAGTGAACATGAATATGAATCTTGTGTGTGTTGGTTTTGTTTTGTGTGAAATATTTGAAACAAGTGACAGTTGGTGAGAATGTTGTAAAGAAAGAGACACTAGAGTAGAGCACAACAAAGGACAAGAACAAAATGTTCATATTTTGATGATAAGTCCTAATATTATTATGGATTCACCTACTTGATCTTGATCATGAATCTTCCAAGAATCAACATCTTCACTTGCCTAACACTACCTACCTACTACTACTACAATTGCTACTCTACTTTCACTTGGTTTTCACTCTTTGGATCCATTTGGTTTTCTTGTCTACTACATTTTCTTTTCTGTTCTTTTCTTCTTGGCAAAATACAAGATTTCAATCGATATAATTATATTTTGGATCTTTGCTACAATTCCTTGCAAGAGCAAATGGGCCATCCTTCCAAATAAGTAGAAAGTGGGTGATTGAAATTAGCTTATTGTACACAACTCCACAAAAGAAATATTGAAGTAACCAAAGTGATGAGTGGTGGGACAAATTTAAATAGTACTATGCAATAACCAATTTTTTTTTTTAAAAAAAGAGTCCAAATACAAAGTTAAGACACAGGTTCCCATATCTCTTGGGTTCCCAAAACAAATCCACATTGGGACCTTCCATTGTGTCCACTTCATCTCCACTTTACACTTACAAAGTTTTTTTTTTTCCATCTTTTGTTTCCCTCTTGTTTGTTGCTTGAAGCCTATAAGTTTACATTGAAATCCCAATCAAATTTTCATGTTTGGCATGTGGGTTCTTCATCTTTTTCTAATTAATTGATTTTTATGGGATTGGGAAGGATAATGTTGATAGAAGGCATAATGATGAGTCTTCTGCCAAAAGATGTTTGATCCAAGATAATGGAAAATGTGAGAATGAGAGTGAGACAATATATTATGTAAGCTTTTGATGAAGTTGAGTTCCTCGAATAATTATTCACTAATTAATGAATTTATTTTAGACATCCATGTTTAAAAATATTTTAAGTTGAACATCTAACCATTTTATTTCTTTTTTATAGTTCTCCTTCAAATTTATTTATTTGAATCGTCCTATTTTGATAGGGATGGTTTAATCTATTTTTGCTTATACAGTTATATTGTGTTTTATTTAATAAATAAAGAATCTACCTGATTAGTCTCATTATATAGTTGGTTTTATCATTATTGTTGACTATTTGTTTGATCCAGTTGTAGACACTCCATCACTATATGCTAGTTTGTGAGGTGTATGTTTATTATAGGTAGATATCTTATGATACTTTGTTAAGTGATATATCCGACTTAAGTCCACCATCTACGTGATCTCAGTTTTATCACTCTTATCTAGTCTGCACGTGAGAGGAGTGTTAAAAAATCGAACGTCGAAATAAAGTGAAATCAGTCACCACTTGAAATATTAGTTGAGTCATACACCTATTAGTTAAAGCTTTTGGATGAAAATTATTTTTTTTTAAAAGAACCTTCTAAACTTCATATATTTCTCAATCACAAGAACAATAATTGCATAAACTTGAGCACTAATATACAAAGCATTTTAGGAAATTAAAAGTTGTAAGAGATGAGAAAACCCCATTTTGAAAGATTAGGTTCAAATTAAGAAGGATTGCTACCATATATTGGAAATAAAAATAATATTTTGTATAACATATGGTGTGAGTATATATGTGAGTGGGAAGTTGGAGATTCCTTGGTGAAGAGCTGGCCATGTTCACAAGAACCCCACCTTTATTTAGCTCAAAATGGCAGACCATAGCCACCTTTATGTCTCTATACCCATCCTATATTTTTCCATTATAATTCACATCTCTCACACCTCCACCATTAACTTATATATCATGCACCTACTAAATCTTTATCAACCCTAGCTAAAACAACATTACTCACACCCACAACCTTCCATTTCTCATGAAAAGGTGAAAATGTGAGGACTAGATACTTGTTCATAAATTTGAGATTAATGGTAGAGACTAGAGCTATTAATTGCTAGTATTTGTAGATATGCATGTGTTTATCCTCATGTAGAATTACGGCAATATTTAAGAGTTTATGTTTTGTGATGTTTTGTTCAAAGTTGGTAATAAAATGGACAGCTTAGTACATGAGAATAGAGATGATCATTTATTTATGTACGCATTTTTACCTATGATTTAGCAGAGAAACCGCTTCTCTAACTCGATTGTGACTCTCTTCTCTTCTACTTTAGTGATCATGAGTCAGAAGCTATTGATGCGATATTTTCTTCCTCAATCGGTGGAAAACAGATTTTTGTCATCGTTCAACGATATATGATCACTTGATTCATGCCAATTCGTGTCACGAAATGTTCTGCTACAATAGAGAACACACGTTAAGAAAATATCAATGCGTCGTGAGAGTAAGAGAGCGAATCCGACTTAACAAATAATTCACAAAGTGTGAGTGTTTTGCACCTCTCCCCAAGGCGATATTTATACGAGAAGCTCCTCAAATGTGATTGATGGACAATAATGTAGATTTCAAATGTAAGCAAAAAAACTCCATATACGCCGAACATAAACATGTGTCAACTAAGTTAGGTCATAAACTGGTTTGCTCGAATCATGTTCATATTGGGCCAAACTATTAATAGATTGTAATGTTACAATCTCGAAAAGGTTTGAACCAAAGATCTTAGGAGCTGGATTGTAGTTTATGATCCAATGAATTCCTTTTGTAAATTTGTATTTTAATGTTCATCTGTGCACACCAACAAAACATACCTAATTCAATTGTCGTTTAATTCATTCATTATTTCAGCCTCTTTCTTTATTTCTTTTTTCTTTTTTCTTCTTCCAAATGGCTAGAAGCTATGCATTCATACTTTAAATAGGGAACACCCAAATCTTCAAATATGATACAACTGAACAGCTCAACACCTCCAAAAACTGTGCAACAATGCAGTTTTTGGAAAAAATTATAGCATTACTTCTAGTCCAATTCAAGTCAGACCATGAGCATGGTAACCTTAACTGACAGGGTCTAGTTGTCACTCACGCTGGAACCGGACTTCGACCAGAAGAAAGTTGCAAAGTGGCAGCATAGTCTCGCGCCCACAAGTCGTAGTGAACAATTTCCTCGAGGGAAGGAGCTACTACCATTTCTGATCGGTGCTTATCACATGTTAGCTCCACAACCTTAAAGATATCCAGATAGCTAATCCTGAAAACAGACAAACCACTCAACTGAGAATTCATCCGAAAAATACATACATTTTCCTACTAACACGGTTGCTGCTCAAATTTAAGAGGAGCTTTAATGATGGTAGAATATGTTATTCGCATAATTGCATTACACACGAGTAAAGGAGTGTAGGTTTAAGTTCGTCTCTCCAACGGCTGTGGGGCTAGCTAAAAAGTTTGGAACGAAGAAAGGTATTTGATTAGAATCACTTAGTCTAAGGCACGTCACTTTATTTTACTTTAGGCCATGTTTGCAGCTGATTCCTAGCGGTTTATCTAAAGGAGGCCTAGGGCGGAGGCTTCAAAAGTATGACATTTCATGAATACAGAATTTGTAGATTTGTTGTGGTTTCTATATACCACCTCCTACAATTTTACATTCTCTCAGTTTGCAGTTTCTCATTAAGAATAGATACTTTAGGTTAGGCCTCCACCAAAAACAAGCTGTATTCTTGTATCCCTCCTAATATCATTACTGCTGTATATTGTTGTGGCAAATTCGAAAGTAATATCTTTTATCCAGAAATTAAGAAGAATTAGCTACTTACTTCTCATCAATAAACATCTCTACGGCCTTCTCATTTGCAGCACTAAGTACTCCAGTCATGGTGCCCCCAGCACGACCAGCAGCATATGCAAGATCCATTGATGGGTATTTGACATTGTCAGGAGCTTTAAATGTTAGTGATCCAAGCCTGAAATATCCAATTTCAATAATTTAGGCATTTCAAACAAATGAATACATTTATAAGTTCTCAGTTTTACAAACTCGCAACACAAGATGGAGGATGCATGTCATCCCATGATATAATTGTTCAACATACCATCTATAAGGATTTCATGATAATTTTTTTAAGAATATGTCGCTTGGTATTATGAGGATCTACCATGAATAAAAAAGCTACCCCAAAACGGAGGCAGAACAAAAAGATGTACACACTTGACCTTGTAAAGCTTGAACTGATGATTATGCCATCACTTTCATATGGTTACACTTGCAATCCTTTTAATGCCATTGGGAAATTTATCTTTTACCACTTAACATTTGATCAATTCGAATATAATTAATATGTAAAATAAGCTCCAGCAATGTATCTTTGGAAATTAAACCATGATGCAACTATAGAATATTTATGAGAAGTTTATAAAGCATAATATGGATTATAGCAGAAAAAATGTTTCATTACTTGCAAAGATCAAGGCGAGGCCAGGTTATTTCAGAGCAATAAACCCTTTCCGGCCAGGACATTGTGTAGAGGATTGGTAAACGCATATCAGGCCACCCCAGCTGAGCAAGAACAGATGAATCCTGTGGAGAGGAAAAAAGAATTACTATGAGAAGAATGTTCTTCAAAGTTCCATTACTTCTGTCAGTATATTCTTCAAATTACTGCACATTTCAGGTCACGAGACATCTTAAACATAATAATTAAACAACATGACAAGGTAGGAGTTAAACCTGTGTTTCCACCATTGAATGTATGATAGACTGTGGGTGAATAACAATCTCAATATCATCATATTCAGCTCCATAAAGATAATGAGCTTCAATAACTTCTAGACCCTGTAAAAGAAAAGGAGAGCTTCAGTAACTTCAAGTCCAACACAGAAACAGATGAACTGACAATATAGCGTGGCCCTTACAAGTACATAGAAATAAAATAATTAACCTTATTAAACAGAGTGGCAGAGTCAACAGTGATCTTTTTCCCCATACTCCAGTTAGGATGCTTCAATGCATCAGCAACTTTAACGTCTTTCAATTTTTCAACAGGCCAATCTCTGTATAAGTGAACAAATTGTTATCTTATGCACGAGCATAGAGTAAATTGCAGGACAGACAGGACATTTCAGATATGGCCATGAAAGCTATCAAGGATGAGTTCAATCACAAGGTCATTATAGATAAACATAAGATCAAAAGAAATTTCAGCTTAATAAAAACAAAATGTTAGAAGAAACAAAGAAAGAGAGAAGATAATCTATTAGCCTCAATATCAGCTTGAATTATGACTTCACACCTGAAAGCCCCACCAGATGCAGTTAAAATAATGCGCCGAAGTGCACCCTCCGGCAAGCCCTGAATACACTGGAGAAAGAAGAACCTTATAAGATTTAAGTGGATTGGAAATGGTGCAGAGAATAGTGCAATTGTCACACTTGTTAGAGATGAGACACAACATCTATTGTTTATTGATGCCTCATAGCTACATTTCAGAAAAATGAGTAAAAAGAACCAATCTGATGGAAGTACTTGACAACTATGCATGGTTTATTGGATGAGTTATCAAGACCCATACCTGAAATATAGCAGAATGTTCAGAATCTGCAGGAAGGATTTTTACATTATGTTTCTGAGCAAGAGGAAGAACAAAAGGACCGCCAGCAATCAACGTCTCTTTATTGGCCAAAGCTATGTCTATTCCTGCTTCTATTGCAGCAACTGTTGGCTAAGAAAAAATAAAATGGAAATATTCAGATTGACAATTTTATGTTATCTGATAACTGGCATCTTACCCAACGTACACTGCTATTTAGTTTTTTACCTGATCCTAAAAGTAGTTTTTATATCAGAACTTCTAATTTGATTCAATGAAAGGGTGTCAAAGCATGGCACAGAATCAGTAATAGAGGGTTAATTAGTAGAATATTCTTGATTAGTTAGCCACAAGCCTGGTTGTTTGATTTCATACATATCCTGCTCTTCACCCATTTTTATTGTTTAGCATCTAGGGCTAGATTACATGATTACTTGTCTACTTTTAAACAGTTGAACCTGGTATGATAAGTTGATAACCTATATAGTTTCTTCCGAAATTAATTTAAGCTAATTGCTTTTTCTTCAACTATTTAGCATTAACATGTCAGCAAACAACAATTTTCCTTTTTTTTTTATAAGCAATTTTCCATTGTTTAAATGAATATTCCAAGTCATCGATGTCAACCTTAATCTCACGATCTTTTTGCATCATATGCTTACATTCTTGTCAATTTATGGCAGAAGAGACAGTAGAGAATTATACTCGATAGAGTATATTTACATGACTAGTGCACTACAAATATGTTACATGTCTATACCTTATGATTTGGTGATGCATATTGTATTAAATTTAATTTGAAGAACAAATATAACGTAAATTTGAAACTCAATTATGAAACCATGTCTTTTTATTATAGAGGTTTTAGAAAGAAAAAATAAAATTAATTGAGGTTTTACATTATCCAGATGAAATTTTGCGAAGTGAAATGCATAATAGAGAGTACAACAGAAATAACATGTATGTACCTTGAGTCCTGCACAACCTACTATCCCTGTAACTACAGTAACAGCATCTGGGTGGCGGGCAACCTGAATATAATTTGTGAGAAAATATAAAGTAATAAGAATGGCTTCGTAGGGCAAACATAACTGAGAAACAGATGTTCTTTCTGTTACTTTCTGCATTTGAATATATATTTGATAAAAGTAAAAAAGATAATAAGCTACCTCAATAACTCCCTGCTCTCCAGGAATAATTTCAGGCTTGTGCTCAACACCAGCCAAAGCCTCTTTCAGTTCATCAATTAATGACTCATTTCTTACCGCGACAAGTTGAGGTTTAAATCTCTTCACCTGTACAATATTGAACAACAAAGTATCAAAACTAAACTTAATTTGTAAATCTCAACTTTTCTGGTCACATATTAGACAATCACAAAATTCCAGAAGAAATCATTTCAACAAACACGGGTCTGCACAGGCCATAAATTTTTTAGTCGGTAATCAAGTGATTCAGTTCAAAGTTTTCCACATAGAGATACAATAAAATTCTTTGATTAAGTTTGTAAGCAGAAAATCTAAGTCACTGGGAGTTGTCAGAACATTATGAAATTGACATGTTACCTGATCAGCTAGAAGAGTTATATTTGAACCAGCTGCAAGAGCTACAACTCTGAATTTATCGGGATTCTCAGCCACAATGTCCAATGTCTGTAGAACAACAAAATCTTATTCTAAGAAACTAACAAAGGCCAAAAGTAAATCAACAAGACCAGGAGTTATTTTCTGGAACAAACTTGTCTTCTGCCTATTAATTGAAGTAAAACAGAATGAAGAGAGAAAATCTAAATCTATTGCCTCTTTAGAAGCAGTCAATTTTTATGACCCTCCTGTAACAAATATAGAACCCCACATATATCAAATATGTTCTCTCATGAATTCTTTATTGCTGCTTTGGAAACATATAAACCAACAACAAAATGGATTCAAATGGGTCAATAAGAATGCATTTAACACAATTTCTAGCTCAAAATTGATGACGTTTTGATTCATACCTGAGTTCCAATGGAACCGGTAGATCCAACAATAGAGATGGGTTTCGGGCCTTCCCAAGTCTTCCGACCGAACTCCGGAACAGCTCGTCCCGGCCAGGCTGGAGGTGGGGGCTGTGCAGAACATTGAATTCTTCTCCCAAATGCTGTTCCAAAATCCTTCCTCCTGAATGTGAAGGCACCTATAAATACAAACCATCAGACTTCATGAATAGGATAAAGAAAGATCACTAATTTATAACAGATATATGCCAGAAAGAAACAAAAAGTCTCAAAATTACAAATATATGTAAATAAAAAAACAACTTAAGCAAATCAAATGAAGTGGTAAACTGAACAAGATCTATGCTCCACTTTCGTAAAGTAAACTCCGCATTTATGTAGGATTTGCATCTAATATAATGGAAGAACAAAACTTAGAATCAAGCACAACCGCAATTTTAAGTACACGAAAAAGTAAAAGTCCAAAATCAAACAGATGGTGCACAAAATCATTCCAGTCTTCCATCACATGTATTCACAATTAGCTAGAATCTACATCAATTAAAACTCAAAATTCATACCCTCATTTGAGCTATGTACCAAAATCGAGTTTGTCATAATTGCA